>DWMZ01002219.1:0-14512 GCA_018249855.1 Eueides tales michaeli | reverse complement strand
ATAATGCGTTTTTGAAACCTTTGAAAGGGCGTATGGCATATACATTTGAACGCTAAGAAAAATTACTATATGATAAGAAGCTTGTAGGTTAACGAGAACTAAATCATTTTTTAATACAGATTTATTTAAACCTGTTTACTTTGCAACGGTAATCTCGCGCGAGATGTTTTAGAATCTAATGAGAATATTATTGAGATGAGCTTTATATTGTTTCTTGCTATTTTGTACGCGTGGATTTTAAGATGTAGAATTGCAACTCCCTTTTTTCTTTATGTAGGGTAGGTATTTATCAATTAGCGGTCCCTAAACTCCCGAATCTATTCTAGTCTATTCTAGTCTATTCTAGTAGTAGTAGTCTTACATATCAAATTTGATTTTTTATAGCGTCTTAACACTATGTTCTCTTAACTATCTTTTTTAGATTCGTGTTCTATCTCGTACATAGAGGATAGGCAGAAATTTCGTTCCCTACTTTCCGAAGAGTTCTGAACGCATTACATGTTGAGTCACGGAACTCAGCGCCTCGCATGCCTACGTTAAAATTTGTAAATTTATTTTTCATTATGAAAAAGTATGTAATCGGAAACGATTTGACTAACTTAACTACGTTAGTAATTAGAGAAAGAAGGGAAAGAAAGTAGGGAAAGCTAATGTTCGAATGGAAACCATTATAGGCTTAATAGGACGCAAAGCGCGACAACTGTTGTTAATTTCATATAACGACTTGACTGAAACTGAGAGTGTATGAAAAATCATATACATACTCTATATATATATATATATATATATATATATATATATATATATATATATATATATATATATATATATATATATATATATATATATATATATATATATATAATCCAACGACGTAAGTAACCTTGTGTGTATGACACATAAAACACTGCTATGTCCAAACTACTTTGTTCGATATAGCATGCATTGGTAAATTACTGACTTTCCGAATCAAACTCTCTTTTTTTATTTTCATTTTTTTAGCTTTTGTATGCTGCATATGGCATGTCTATAGCAGTATTAGCAAAGGGACCCTGGAAACTCGTCAGGATGCATCCATTTCTGTCACTGAGATAACGAGCGCGGCGTTGTTGTTTCGCCACACAACACGCAGTGGCTTAAATTTGGTAATGAGAACAGAGTACCTTTACACTAGGTTCCCAAGTTATCTCTGCCTCGTGGCAGAGTATGAGCGTGAGGCTTCAATAAAACCCAACCTATATACAGTAAAGTAATAAACCGTTTTCGCAAAGAACTCCTAAAACGAAATGAAGCCAATTTTGAATGTAGTCATTTACCATCTGAATTTTTTTATAGCGTCGATTATTCTCTTGATTAAAACGTTTCTACGTGAAACGTGCGTCCTGCGGTGAGCAAGCAAATCTTATTCTACTGCAAATAATTTACTTACTTACTTAGTTTTAAACTTGATTACATTTTTTATGAGACCTTCATTCGCAGCGGTATAAACTTGCAAATATAAACGCGACATGTTGTGGGTTCGATCATTTCCTAACACTGTTAACAAGGTGAAAAAGGTACTAAGCGGGCCGTTGAGTTCCGCTACTTAACACGCAATGCCTGAAATTCCGCGGAAAGTCAAAAATGGAACAGACGGTTTTAACACGAGCTCCCTTTGTCTAATCTACTATGTGCGAAATATTTCGTGAAGTTAATAAAGAAAAAACGGAAATGTTTTGCCCAAAAAAAATTATAATAAATGTAAAGACGCAGATCATTCATTTAAGTAAGACTGTATGTCGGGATGCAGGGTATGAGAGTCAATAACCACTGAGGATGCTGAAGAGGATTTTAAGTGGAGTAAAGTGAGTCGAAAGGCCCAGGCAAGAGAAGCTGGGATCAATATTAAGCAGGAAAAGACGTGGCCGCACGGCTCGTGAGTTTAAACGCGATAGTTAAAGGTTTGATGTCGACTCAGGGGAATGAATTAAATATTTTGTCTCAAGAATTCCGTGGAAAGTGGGAAACGGAGTAGGAGAAACACTAGGCTCCCTTTATCTAACCTGCTATATGCGGGTACAGTATAAAGATAACAAAGTAATAAGAATATTCAACCACCTATCAACTTAATTTTTAAAAATTGTGAAATTACTTTGTGGTAATATATGTATTTTATATATATTTTACTTGATAAGTAAAAACTCTATAGACAGCACGCGCCGCTGGTATCCATGACTTTATTAACAATATCGCAGTTTAAATACAAATTATAATTTATTTCCTTCAATAATTAGTGATGTTTTGAATATTTTTTTCACTATCTTAACTAGTCATATCAACTGCTAATCTAACTTTCATAAAACATAGGCTAAGGACTTACGCGACGAACAAGGCTTTCGATAACAAAAACCGTACGCAATTTTTTTCATTCATTCAGGACCTATGGTGCTACAGACAGACACACAAGTTGAACTTACAATACCTCTCTTTTTGCATCGGGCTTAAAAAAACCTAGCTATAATCAAACATCTCTATGAACGTTAATTCCACAAGGAATTGCTCTTTTCTTTTCAACTTGAAGTAAATTCAATGCAAGCGACATTTGCATTTAAAGCGCTATGCTATTAAAATGATTCGTCAACTTAATAAAGGGCAGGCTTTTGAGAACATGTCAAATAAGCAGCGACGTTTGAAGAGACCAGGCTTAAAGCATTTTATATTTATGTTTGGGCTCTCTCTGTATCACGCTGTATATTTAATATATATAGAACAGACAGATCCTAGTATTAAGACTTAAGACACTGTGACGCGCTGTGGAATAACGGAACTCAACTACGCTTAGTTGCAACAACCATCATGTTAAGAAACTTTCTCATTATACCAAAACGGCCTTATGACTGTTGTGGTAACTAATGTTTACATTTCACGATAGTTTTTTGTATTTTTAGACAATGCAAAACCTGGCGTTGAATTCTGCCGCTCGAAACGCAATGCTTGAAATTCGGCGGAAAGGGGGGGAACGGAAGTGTCTTAATTGGAACAGAGTGTCTTAATACTATGTTCCCAAGGTACCTCTACCTATCTCCATGACCCATGCTCTTGAAATATAATGGGTGTCTATTTTTATAAAATGTAAATACATATACACATTTATGAATAATAAATAAATATATATTTACTTTTCATAAATGTGTAACATAAGGTATGAACTAAAATATTTTCAATAAAATGAATCATATGCTGTACCATTTCAATCTCCCTGAGACCCTAATAAGTCCGGATTCCCTATACCTATATAAAAATTGCGAAAATCAAAGATCTTATTTTATAGATAATTGTTACTTAGGTATTGTATATGTATAACACTTAGACTTTGGTAAAATGTGTAATATCTTTAAGCCGAAAAGTAGTTTGTAATTTATGTCTTGAGTTAATGAAAGTTAGGTTCCCGATTTTGAATATTGAAAAATTAATAACAGACCTATCGCTATTATCTCCTTGCTGTCTTACGCTGTCTTACTTAACCATAACTGTGGTTTTCTTAAAAAATAGACTGTCGAATTCCCTTTTTATATTAAAATGATTAATTTTTCAAAATAGAACCTCATGTTTATGAGTATATTTTTTTAGCTTCGTATTACATCCCGCATATAGCGATGGAGGTTAATGAACCTTGGGAACCTAGTGTAAGACACTTTGATTACATCCGTTTCCGAGTTTTCGCCGAATATGAGGCTTTGCGTGTTGAGTGGCAGGATTCAACATCGCGACGTCGTACTTGTCCTTTTGTCGCGTTTGCGCACTCTTGTTTCCTTGCATTCACACAAAACAACATTTATTACGATCATTTTCTAAAATAGAAGGAAAAAAATGATCTCAAATTCACTTCCACTACATTGGGTCTGGTTGAAATGATGAGATAAATCACTAGCTGAAAACCCGAGCTTTGATAGTTGACGCCTTAATAAATATTATACGGTAATATTTTAACTAAATATTTTGACGAAATAGTTTTTTAAGTAGATTTTTTATTAATATATTTATGAATAATTTATTTTAAATAACGTATAACTTTTGGTATTAAGCTGTTGATTTGATTTGTAACAAAACATAGCCGCTTCGTACAGTGTTAATACACATCTACATATATCTATACATATACATAAATAAAGTATTTAACGATGCATTTACATTATTATCAAATTATATATTCGTTTAGTTTAGCAGGCGAAGCGAAGTTAGGGATAGGAATGTCTTGATAGATTCTCTCTGCCTAACCTGCTATATGAGAGAAAAGTGCAGAATAAGAATCGTTTCATAGAGTACTAAATTACCATTACCAAATTACTAAGTTCACCAATATCTAAACCATGAGTGAACATAAAACAATAATAATTGCATATTTTTATTAGCATCTCTTTGTATCCTGCGTATTTTTAAAGCGAAAATATGAAAAAAATTAAATGTTTTCTTTCCTCAAGTGGGTTTCAAGCCCCAACCTATCGCATTTACAGTCGCACTAGCAAAAGTTATATCTTATCTTCATAAACAAATGTCAACATCATAAAAGTTTCATCGCAACGCAAATGAAACATGTATTTGAAAGAAAACGTCCAGTAATGATTAATGAGCCGCGATAGAAAATTAGGATTGAAATGAGACCGCGCTGGTATCGTTACTAGGTAACGTACGTTTGGTAACGTTACTATTAACATTATTGTTGCTGCATTTAGTTAACGAGTTAGAACGATTAAGTTGTGATTGCCTTTTTTAAGCTTTACATTTTTCCCGCAGGGGAGGCAGAGGGTACATAGTTAATACATTGCATTCTCCCTCCCTTACCTTTCCTCCCAGTTTTCGAGAAGTTGCGTGTTGAGTGACCTGGAGCTAACGGTTTTAGGACCGGTTTTAAATATATTTTATTAATTTGTTTAAAAAAATAAAGATATCAGGGTTGCAAAACATATATTATTTAAATATAAAATTTAATTCTACTATTACTGTAATATACACGGTGACCTGTGTTGTAGTAGTGTTAAACTACGTATATAGCTATTTCCGACCACCCAGTAATGGACGGTGATGATTGATGAGTTGATATAGCCTTCGAGAGCATCAATCAATTATTTTAATACAACATCGGATTTGGCTATCGCTGTGAACATATTATTATAATATATACATATTGTTTGCATTTAACATTTTGATATAAATATTTAACGTACATGATTTGAAAATGAATTAATTATATATTTTTTTGCATTGTTCTTATTGCTTTGTAGATATAACATACTGTTCTATTCTTACTTGAGGAAATGAAATTTTGAATATTGTAATTGAGGTTAGTTGAGTGTCGCAATTCAACACGCATCGTCCTTTAGAATTTTGTTGAAAATTAGGGAACAGAAGTGTCTTATCGGAACCGGAGTGACGTAAAAAAATACGTTACGTTCTTATTGACTAAATTAATTGTGAGGCACGAAATCCGATTCTATTTTGTAAAAATAATAATTATTGAGCAAAGAAATCTAATTACATACTTTTTTCTAAGCAAAATAACATAGTTTTACGAACACACACAAACATTTTCCCTAATTGGAATGAAATTCATAACCATCATAAACTTTTCCAACTATAACTATACAATGATAGACTAAGAAAAGTAAATGAATCGAAATACACCTTTTCAATTGAAAAGTATATATTATATATAAACATCAATACATATGTATACATCTTAAATTGTGTCGTATAATAAAGATAGAAATATATCGGTCCCATCGCTTTTCACCTCGAGACGGTTCTTATAAGTCACGCAGCAATACAATTTGTAAGCGCGCATTGTAGAAGGAGTTTATTTGATCTCTTGTTACTTTTGCAGGTAAAAATGCTACTTGAGTACATTTCTGAAGTTCAATGAAATTTTTAATATATATTTTATCATTAATAATATTTTTAATATAAAAATATGTATTTAATTTATTTACTAAGATATATACGAGTAGGTCCCTAAGCAACATGTGGGGTCTTCATTTATTTTTTAATTTTGTTGGCTTAATAGAGTAATAAAAGTTGGCTTAATAATATATTTTTTAAAATATAGATTCAAAAAATATTTTTTAAACTAAATCAACGATTATGTTGTATTGTATGTATTTAGTGTAATTTTTACTTTTATGGATTTAAAGAGACGAGGGTTCAAATCCAGATGTCTTTTTGTGTTCTATACTCCATTTGTGGAGGACGATATTATAGTTGAATAGCCTATATTATATTTGGTTAATGGTTTCGATAGTACCCGTTGTACCTGGGTTCAGAGTTACTTCGGTTACTGTGTGTCATGTGTCATGCGGGCGAAGCCACCTATAAAAGATAATTCCTTAATTTTTATGGTTGATCGTTAAGTTAGATGAGTATAAATTATTTTCTACAATATATAATATATAATAGTCTAGTCTAGAACAAACACAAAGATCAACACTAAAAGCCATTTCCTGGAAGAAATGCTGTAGAATATTTATTATAACTTCACTTACATTTCTGGTGCAATCGACATGGATGTGGCTTTGCTATTGATAGATGTAAAGTATTAATCTTACAAAACGCAAGTATCGGTGGCGCAGGGGCAGGCGAGTGTTAACGTGACAGTTGTGTGCTTGAACCCGATACAAGTATATGATATTTTTATATTTTCATTTGTTCGCTCTTTTTAATATTTTCATTTCTTCGCTCTGGTTACAAAGGAAAGTGCAGCTTTGAATTTCACCATTCAACATGCAATGGCTCCAAAATTCGGTGGAAAAGGGGGAACGAAACGAAGTCTCATGACACTAAGTTCTCAACTCTCTCGTTCTCAACCGTCTGCCTACTCTGTCATCGGATATAGCGTGGAGCTACAAAATATAAAACGTACAAACAGATAATAAATATGCTTATTCTTATCTTTCATGAATACAAAAAGACCACGTAATATTGTCCATTTATCGTTTTAAGCGACCATAAGCTAAAGGATAAATTTATATGAATAATTCCATATGAATCAAGTCTAGCCTTGACCTGGCAGTAGAGAACCTTTTTTGTTTTTCATACGTGACTTTATTGGGTAATATTACTGAGTATAAAAATTTGAACTGTCTAAAGACAGTTTCCAAGGAGACTTCAAATTCCGCTTCGTATTACTTATTGTATTTTCTTTATATTACTAATGCACTAAATTTTATCAATGTATTTTTATATAAACGAGACGTAATATAGCCTATTAGCAGAATTTCTCAATTCGAACCAACAGTTACTGAGATTAGCGCGTTCATCTAAACAAATTCTTTACCTTTATAGCATTAGTATAGAAGTATATATATGAACATACATTTCACAGACACTGTAAGAGCGATGTTCACCGACAGTACATTAGCCGTAGCGTGAGCTGACATCCGGTTAAACCATTAAAGTGGACCAATTTGCTTTCAACTTTGTGAGTTGCCACACTCGCTAACTACATATGTATGTATCTATATAGGTGTATGTATACTAGTGTCATATAGTGCTGGTAATCAACCGTTTGTGGAGGACATGATTCTGCATCTAAAGTCATTTAAGAAGATTATAAATCAATAAAGTTGTAAAGAGGCTGGTCACGGCACAGGGGCACAAGTGTGTGACTGTAGACGATACAGGTTGTGGGTTTGATTCCAACTCGATAAAATAAAATAGTTAATATTTTCTTTTCTTTGCTCTGTTAACAAGGCAAAGTATGGCGTGAACTCTGCCACTTATATTTGGCGGAGAGTGAAACGGAACGGAGTGCCTTAACATTAGGTTCCCAAATTCCTTTTGCCTACTTTGTCATATGCGGGGTACAGCTTGAAGGGGAAACAAAAAGTTGTAGTGGCATCTCTTACGTTTTCATTGTTATAGTATATTCAAATCCCAGTTTCCTCGAACTTGGGACCCAGTGTTAAGATAGTCCGTCTTGTTCTTTACTTTCCGCCGAATTTGTGGCATTGCGTGTTGAGAAGCATAATTCAACACCGTGTTTTACCTTGTTAGCAGAACGAAGAAAACGTGAAATATTTAAATTGAAAATATTAAATATTTATATTGAAAACGTTAAATATTTATATTGAAAACGTTAAATATTTCTATATATCTATATTTTAGTTATTTCATTTCTACGAGTGGGGAGCTAGTTGCGGGGGTACACGGGGGGGTACTTCTTACAAACTTTTTATGCTAAATTTACTATTTTATTAAACAAAGTGTGCAAATAATGTTTTCATAATGTTATGAATTAAGCCATTATCTGTTTTATATTAACAAGTTTATCTTCAGTATTAACAAACTTCACTGAATTAAAACCGAAGTGAAGTGAAATTAAACGGCGGGTGGTTCTAAATTAAGTTGAGTTCTGCCTAAGTGGCAAGCATTGTATCAATTTCAAGAAACTATGACAACGACTACAGGATGGCCTCTATTGAGTAGAAATTAATAGTTTGAGTTTGTAATGGCTACTCGATACAAGATTTTTAGATCTTGTACTAATGTATATAACAATATTCATTATTATTTTTTTGTTATCAGGATGAAAAGGCTAATTACTATTAATTTGATATTTTCAACAAAGTGCAGCGTTAGGATCCACCAGTTAATAAAATAATCTTTTTCGAAAATTCAAGCGCCAAGTGAAACTCAGATATTTCACGAATATCAGATATCTCGCAAAAAAACATTTAGTTGTTTTTTTTTTATTTATTTCCTTAAGTAGGAATTGGACACACAGCCTGTCACGTTTACAGTTGCATGCTCGTGTGTGTGTCACTGCGCCACGACTAGCCAAGTAGTATTGCTATATTGTATTTTAAACATTTTTTAATAACCTGACGTTTCGAAAACGTCGGGTTCCTAAAAAATGTTTAAAAACCAATACACGCGATTAATCCGGTTAAAATTGTTTTATTTAAAATGTGTAACAATCGCGAAAATCAAAGACACTATTAGTATTGCTACTATTAAACTTTTTTTTATTAATTTCTATTTATAAGCGAAATAAGTATTTGTATATTTTTTTTATATTAATGAGACAGTTACCGCACGATATGCGCTATAAAGTGTGAAACTGAAATCTCAAATATTGTATTAATCATAACAAAATAACTGAATGTCTTAGATGAAAGAACATAAAAATGTGTATTGAATAGAATAATACTGTAGTGGAATGAACCACACGATATTTATATATCGTCATAAAATGTAAGTTAATTGAATTGTTCCACTGTTGTTTTTATCGTAGCATATTTCAACGCAAACAATAACATATGATCGTAATTGTTGTAATACTAGGTCTTTGTATGTGGATTTACATTCTTTTTTAATTTTTCTTCTCTTCTAGTAGAGGGTAATAAGGCACCCCGACCTCCACTCCTTGACGTGACGCAGGATCATAAGCGTCCGAATGCGATGAGTCGTAGATTCGACTTCTATTCAAAGAAATGAAATATTTAATATCGTGTTCGATTGAGGCGATGTGCTTCGTGTAGTTTCGCCACTTGAAAAAAGATGTTGCTTTTGGATCGGACGATGAAAACGGCGGAAAATGAGAAACGAAAGAGTCTTGTTGGGAACGGAGTGTCTTAACACTAAATTCCCAAATTCCTTCTGCCTCCCTTGCTATATGCGAGACAGTGAGATCGTCTGCAACATCGGATGCAGCGTAAAGTAAAGTCCTCTGTTAGGCGAAATAAAAATTGCTGAGGGACAAATAAGATCCTATTTCACAAGGGCTTTTGAGTACTAGTTAATAGATGTCGATGAGATGGAACAATTTTTGTAAGTATTACATAAATGTTGAGGTCATTACTACAATGGTATGACAATAGTACGGCGTGAGAATATGAATGCGATACTTGACGATTTGACACAACTCCGTCATATTAAACAGTGTGTAGAATTTTGGTTAAAAGTCTGTAAACTAACCATAACATATCTTTTAGAAACATTTAATGGTTCTGGGTTCAATATCTTGACAGTATAGTTTTTTCGAACTAGTTCAATTAAGTACTGAGTTAAGTTCCAGCACGTAATATATGAGCTTATAGGAGCTAAGACTAGTAACCTCTGAAGAGTTACGCTATTCAGACTTAGACCCTATCATCAGATCAGCTTTATGGTACTATATTCAAAAAATTTTCAGTCATACTTAGTAGTTACAACACAGAAATATAGATATTTTTTTTGTAGTTTTATGATTCAGTGGTAATTACTGAGTGTGTTATATTGCAAAAGTTAAGATTTTAAAAATCCCTCGACTAATAATTCACTACTTCATCTTGGAAAAGTGCTTGTAGTTCTGAAACTGCTAATCTGATTTTCATAAAACATAACTCAGATCGATACGAAAACAGGCTTTCGATTGAAAAACGTCACCCATATTAATTGATAAATTCAAGAGTGCCACAGACACATAGACATACTCGTATGTTGGTCAATCTTATGGCACACCTTGTTTTGCGTAGAGGTTTAAAAGAAGCTGAAATAATAATATTACAAGTATTTATAATGTAATGGACTAGCAATTTTTAATAAAAATATAATTATATTTGCCAATGATCTATTACGCTCCAATTGTAATAACAAGAAAGTACTGCGAAATCTTTTTGAAAGTTTAATGAGCGTACGGGTAGGTATCCTGTACGCAGAAAGGTAAAGGACCTGGGAACCTAATGTTAAGTCGCTTCGGTCCGATGAAGACACTTTCAACCCCAATACATAAATAACATAATCATCATATCATACACATTATTATGATATAATGTGTTTATGTATTTTCATACGTTTTCTTACACAAGATATACCACACAACATTCTTTCGTTCACAAAAATTTGAATGGAGTATAACTTGAATGAAAAATAGTTGGTTATAACTAGAGCTAGAGCTAAGAGCTTAAAAGTTCTTTAATAAATAAATTTGATGTATTTGAAAATTTTTATTGCTAATAATTTTGTTCGACTTCACGCTATTTCACAGAAACCGTGGTATGTGCGAAATTAAATGTAGGCAAAGCCAATTTAGTATTAAGATTCTCTGTTCTTATTAAAACACTTCCTTTCACCACTTTTCGCCGTGCTTTGTTTCGATAATATTAAATATATAATTTCCTTCAACAACAAACCTTTAAAAATAATTCTAATAGATTTTTTCTTACCTATTAAAGTCAAGAAGGGTTAAGTATTTGTTTATTGAAACTTACTTGTACTTCTACCTTGTCTCGTGAAAATAAAATAAAAAATATTATATAACAAAATATACAAATCATGGAGTTTGGAGTGTATACAAAATAAATCTAGCAAGAATAGAACATGCATCATTATGTATACATTTACTTACTGTTTCACTATACTTCGTAGGTGTTACAGTAATACCAAAAGTTATCTCTCATTCGGCTTTTACTTGTTCATAATCTCTCAAACGATATTTATTGCAATATAAGTTATAATAAATGCACACCACGTATCGTACTTTGTTAAAGGATGAAGTACTGAGCCGGGCTCTAGAACATGCCAGATTATCTGAGGAATATAAGGCAGGTTGTTTTCATTACGGTTTGGTCTAAGATTCTGTTCATTATAGTCTCTGTCTAGACCAAGCGTGAGAAGGTTATAAGTTTGTGGGTCCTGAATTCTATTCCAGAATAAAGCATATAGATTTTAAGTGTTAAATATTTGTGATTAGAGATTAATTTTTTTCGTGTTTTATTAGATACTGCAGAATAACTTTTATTATCATTATTATTTTAACTTCACTTTCTTCATAAATTGTAAAGTCGTAAGACATCGTGGAGCCCGGAAGTTAGCAAGCGACTGTAAACGCGACTGATGTTGGTTCTATTCGCACTCGAGGAAGTATTTATTTCTGCCATGCAACACATATTGTCTCTAAAATTTGGAAAGTAGAGAACGGAAGTGCCTTAACATTAAGTTCCTCATATTTCGTTTGCTCGAGTGGAGATCGAACCCACAAACTGTCATGTTTACAGTCACGTGCTTGTGCCCCTTACACAACGACAGACGTCAAAATTCACATTTTAGAATTTTTATATTAACACGTTCTTATTATGTCGAGCTCTAACTAATAAACGTATTTTATTTAATTATTATGTAATATAATCTGAATGACACTCACTTCTATTTGTTGTAAGATCCTGAATCTTGACAATCGCTTGGAGATGAGATGACATTACAATATTATGGCACTATCGAGCTGTTCTGATGATGGAAGTGGTATATGGCTGATGGAACCTTGACTAACCTAGTTTAGTAAACTTAGTAGTAAACATAAGCGTGTTTTTTAGTTTTTTATACTTTTACTTGTATTTATTTGGAACTCACATATATAAATGTTTACATCATTACTTAGTCATATTAAATCTGGTTACTTGATATTCAATACGTGAAGCGATTCGATGTGATTCTTTTATGATAGCAATAAAATATAAAGCGAAACCAACATAAAAAACGGGCATTTTCCGAGGTTGCATGTCCGTGGTCACGGGTAGACAGTTGTCTACCCGTGACCACGGACTACTGTAAAGTGTTCGAAACGTCGGGATTCCAAAAATGTTTAAAATTCAATATACGCGATTAATCCGTTTAAAAGTGTTTCATTTAAAATGTGTAACAATCGCGAAAATCAAAGATACTATTATTTATATAAGCTCTTATATAAAAAATCTACAGAGTGTTTTTACAGTACGTATTATGAGATTGGAAATACTCAAGAACGCCTAAATGTAATAAAATATATTTTTATAGCATTATTGAGGTTAGTCATGGCGCAAGCATAAGTATGTGACTGTAAACGCAACATGTTGGTTCGAATCGTTTCCATTTGAGAAAAGGAGATATTTATTATTTTTATTATATAATGTTTATACTAACAATTTTATTACTTACGTATTTGTTTATATAGTAAAAATCATTTTAAAATCGAATTATTGGATTCGATCACCGAGGGTTCTGTAACAGTTTTAGGTTTATAGGTTGACGGGAAGTATCCCATAGTGTTTTGATGTTGCGGCGAATTCTATACAAAATGCAATAAGATGATGCATAAATGCTCGTATCTTTTGTTAGAAACTTAAATATTCTGTATTCTAGAGAACCACAAACCAGATCATTTGATATTAAAACCGGCTTAATGACTCCCCGGAGACTTGAGATAAAATTTTTAGACAGATGGACAACGGAAACAACAAAATTGCACACATTTTTAGAAGCCTAAATATAAACCAAATACTCGAATATTCTTCAACTACGTACATACATATCAAGCTGACTTACCTTTTTTGAAATTAGTTACGCGCAAGAGGTTTTATTTCTCTCATAAAAGATTCGTTTATAAAGTATTTGAAAAAGTTTTCAACTAAAAGATGTTAAGGAAAAGGTATCGGTGAGTGTTTTATAAACACAATAAGCTCTTTACAAAAGTCAAATTAATCTTGAGAACGTTGTTAAAAGTTTTATTTAGGTAGCTAATATAAATTTATAGAATATATCGATACTGCATTAATTATTCAGGTACAAGATATGCCTGTTATTCATACTTCTTAGAAATTTCAATATTTTTAGAAAAATAAAAAAAAACCTCTTCAAAGTATATAGATACATACTTACTATATGTCTGTTTATAAAATAACCTCCTTGAATGTAAAGCCGGTAGCCGGTAATTCTAAATCAATAAGAATGTTATATTGTGTATTTCTCGTGTCTTATTATCAAACGAAACCTTAATGGCGTATGCAATCCAAGAAATGTATCAAAATAATAAGAATTATTTTATGGTAATGTAAAATACACAGATTTTTCTGAAATTGAAACTTTTGGATTATCTATTTCGTTTAATTCAAAAGTTGAAGTGCAAAGTTGTTACTTTGTATTCTACAAAGTTAGACTTCATACTAATTTAAAAGTAACTCCCAGTTTTATAAAATTAAATTTTAAAAGTAAGAAATATCAAAACATTATTACTTTTATATCTGAGCTTTGCTATTCCGCAGCGGATGACTATAGGCGGTTGTAGGTTCGATTCCCACTTGGAGGAATGAAATATTTATCATTTTCATTTCCTTGCTTAAAGGAAACTCTAAATGCGCGGATTCCAACTCAATTTATGTTTTATGTGCATCCAAAAATATTATATAAGGCGTATTATAAAAATCTAAAAAAGTGTGAATAGAGTCAATATTACTAAAATAACTGTGATGTTACGGAAAACATACAAATAGACGGAAAACTTGAAGCAAGGGTCGATCTAGCTATGAGTCAGTACACTGACGATAAGTAAATATATAGACTATAAACATTCAATTGAATGAAATACAAACTACCGTAATTTATGTTGAATAAACCATTTTTAATATTAAAATGATGTGTTAGATATTATTTTGTTTAGTTTGACCCTACATAGTATGATATGTAGAGGGAACTAAGAAACCTAGTGTTGATACATTGTTTCCATTATAATATTGTCATTCCCACTTTA
>DWMZ01002218.1:0-14512 GCA_018249855.1 Eueides tales michaeli | reverse complement strand
AATATCTTGGTACTCGCCGGTGAGTCGTAATCGTCTCTCTCGAGAATATTTGTATGGAGCATTCTATATTCGTTCATATAAAATTTATAGAATAAATACGATGTTTAAATTTAAAACTAACTGAGTTTTATCTGCTTTAAACGCAATGTTTTAATTCGATTCACGCTATTTTAGATTCACATTTTTGTCTAAATTCGCGCTGTATCCTGCATATATGCAGAGTAAACTAGAGAACCGAAAGTTAAGACACTCCGTTCTCGATGTTCCGTCAAATTAGAGACGTTGAGTGTTGAGTGTCGGAACTTAACGCCGCGCTTTGGGTCGTTACCAGAGTAAAGAAAAGAAAATATTAAATATTTTGTTTTTTCAGGTGATAATCTAACCCACAATTAAAAACACAGTACTTAATGTCTCGAATATTTAGTGAAGCTTGAGGAATGTATTGTCACCAACTTATATGTAAGTACAATAATCTTTATTTTCTTAACGTAGTTCTACAAATTTTCACGTTCGAAAAAACGAAGCTTTGAACTTTTTACTTTGAATAAAATAATTTTATTTAAAGTAAAAATTTAAACGCTTGTAAAAAGTTATTTTTGACTTCGACTTTAATAATGTGTATTATGTATAATTACGCGTCAATTCAAAATAAATATACCTGCATGAGGCCTATAGTATCGCAGGTTGTAGGTAGGTCTCACTTGAGGAAATTAAACACTTAATATTTTTATTTTTTCGCTCTTCCATGAAACACGTAATGCCTCATATTCGACAGAAATAGGGGATCGGAAGTGTCCTTATGGATACGGAGTGTCTTTACACTAGGTTTCCAAGTTCACTCTGCCTACCCTATCATGTACGGGATACAGCGTGAGCTGAAAAAAAAACTCTAAATAATAATAATCCTTTCGTCTTTTATTTATATTAAGAAAGACATAGAGCAATCTCGCACATAAACATATCTTTACGATTTCAGAAAGTGTAGTTGAATTTGCTGAAAGTTTTTCTAAGCGAGTGTTCACATATTTTATTACCAAACTTGCGTACTGCTTCGTAATATGTTTCGGTAAACTTGTGGGTTCATTTCCTGCTTGCACTGATAACGAGGCAAAGCACTGCATTCCACCTCTCTATACGCAGTACTTTAAATATTTGGTGGAAAGTGGGAAACGAAGTTTTAATAGAGAACTGATTATTTTAAAACTAGTTCCTAAGATTACCTCGGCCTCTCCTACATGTGCAGGATTCAACGCAAAGAAAAAAAAGTAATATCTGACTGTAAACGCGACAATTACAAATAAGTATCGTGTAAGTGTAAGAAATTATTATTTTTTATTTCCTTGACGATAAAACGATTAGTTTTTCGTTTAGAATCCAATTAACATTGGTATTTATTTTACTTAAATAAAATTTAATCATTCCTCTGAGCAAGAATCGAACTCACACCCATCATGAAGTTCAGATGCTGTCCCAAAGCCGCGACCGCTTCAAATATAACAATTAGGTTAATTACGTCAGTGGTTGATAATTAATTCATACATAAAAGCTTAAAGGCCATTTTGAGGCCTGTCGTGGCGCAGCGGCACAAGCGTGTGGCTGAAGCCGACAGGTTCTGGGTTCGGTCCCCTCCCCCAGTCGAGGAAATGAAACAGTAAATTAATATTTTCAATTTAAATATTTAATGTTTCATTTCTTCGCTCTGGTAATAAGGCAAACCGCGGCGTTGAGTTCCGCCACTCAACACGCAATGCCTCAAATTCGGCAGAAAGTGGGGAACGGAAGTGGAACGGAGTATCTTAACACTAGGTTCCCGGGTTCCCTCTGCCTACCCTGCCTTGTGCGAGATACAGCTTGAAGCTAAAAAAAAATAAAATAAAAACTTAAAACACAATAATGCATATAACAATACTACAGAGGTATAATATGCTGAAATAAATTTTAATTGACATCTCATTACTGCTGCAAAATGAGCTGACGCTTAAAACAAAACTGTAAAATGATAGGATTGTTACTTCATTTACCAGTTGACATTTTGTGAATTTATTCATACTTTGTTAAGCGCTATATATATTTATGTAAACGTACTTAAGGCATGTCGTGGTGCAGGGGCACATACGTAGGATAGGTTGTGGGTTCGATCCCCACTCGAAGTAAGTAGTAAATAATTACTTTTCTCTCTGCTAACAACGCAACGAGCAGTGGTGAGTCACTCAATACTCAATGCCACCACAATTAAGTGGAAAGTAGGGATCGGAGTGTCTTTAAACTAGGTTTCCAGATTACATTACTAGGTGCGGAATTAAATAATATTTAAAAAACATGAAAAAAATAACGCTGTTACATACAACAAGTGTTACAATTGGTATAAATGTGTGCACATGTAAATACAAGTCATATGATATAATCACTCAGGATTAGCAAACCGAGTGAGTGGTTCAATGTGTGGTGGATTTTTTTTTTAATATTTTTAATATTTTGAAAATTTTCTACACTCAGATAATGAAAGCACATCTAACATATACGTTCATATAGTTAAGTAGTCTCTTCTGGGGATTTTTAAGATGTAGGTTCAATTCACACTAAGTGCCAATTTTTAAACGTTTTCTTAAAAAGTCAGAGTCATATTTTTCAACTTCTTAAATTTATTATATAATTACAAGTCAATCTAACAAAAAACGATTTTAAAAATACTAAATAAAAAGAAATGAAGCAACAATTATAAACAAACTCACCAAATAACTGTTTCCACCTCATATTAAACTCGCAATATAAAAGAAATACATTTTCCTTAACATAACGCTTCAAAAGATCCAATTACATACAATCCTGGTTTCATTTGAACAACAGGACCTTCAACGCAAGGACGAGCGGTCTCAGATGCTCGCCCCTTACCTATATTAAGATTAAGTTGTAAATTTATATATTTTATGTGATTTATGTTTTACTTGAGACCATTACGTGGCTTCGTCCGCTTGAATTACACAATTATTTGTTTACTTATCTCAATTACCTAAAGTAATTGTATATTAATACTAGGGATTTTATAATAATAATTAGTAGAGGGCTTCATAAAAAATTGAATTTAAAAAAAAAATCATAAATAAAAAAATGAGTCAAATGCATGTCAAAGTCGCCCACAGAGGCATTCGTACCAATTTCAGCATTGTATGTCATGTGACTGACAATATTCTTTAAGTTTTTTTTTATTAGAGGCCATATTAAGTTTTGTAAGGCGGACAATATTAAGTTTAAAAATGGAGCTGCTCGCCAAAATTTATCGGTTTAAATGTTTAATCGAAAGTAAATAATACAATCCTTAACTAGTATACGTGTTGTAATTTTACTGCAAAGTTGTGATCAGTCCGCACACTATGAAATCAACTGATCGAGCGATCAGTACACCAAATGAATTTATATGTCGACGATAGCACGTTGTACTAATAAATAAATAATAAATACAATATATTAATATTTATAGTTTATTTATTATTTGTCATACATTTTTTTTGATGATGCTATTTTTTGCTGTGACGTTAACTGAGTGATAAGGAACGAACTGCGTGTTATTGTAATTACAGTTACGACTATGTGTTTTTAAATTTTGAAGTACTCATCTCTTTAAGACCTCATAACAAAACTTTATTACAACGCCATCTAACGAATATAAGCAAAACTATTCAGAAAGAAACGAACTTTATTATTAAGTTAGTTTAAAAAAAAGCAATGAGATGGCGCTGTTACAAAATGTTAGTTATTTTACATGTAAATTGGTAGATGGTAGAACAAGCCCATAATACTCGTAATTAGAAGTAATTTAAATATATGGAGCTTTATTTGAATTAAGTTGCAAATAGACTACGACACTATACGGTACACTCAGTGTATACATCAAGTGTTCCTGATAGACACCAGTGTCCCTAATTTCAAAATGTGTCTGACACAATAATTAGTATCACATTAGTCGCTTTGTGACACATTTTGTTCAAGTGTCTAGTGTAGTTGATAGTTTTGAGAATCGGCTTGAGACTTTTAGTACACTACATGGCGCACAATAAACCTATTACAATTACACCGTGTGAATAGCTCGGAAACAAGTTTCGATCACATACAAATTGACAATATTCGATCGTCCAAGTGTAAATAGAACATACCAACATTAATATCTGACATTTATGTCGCAATTTCTGTCGCAGTTTGTTTCTTTTAACCATCTCACCGCATAACGACAAAGTTGCTAAAGACAACCTAGTGTTAAAACACTTATACCCCAACGCATAATTGAAGATATTTGTGTCGAGGAAAAAAGAAAGAGGAAGTTGACAATATAGTATATTTAAAAGGTTTTTAAAAATATTTTAGGACACGATATGTTTCTCCGTCCGAAGCTTTCGTGGTGCTGAAAATCTAGAGTGCAGCTGTAAATGAGACAGATGTTATTTCAATATACTCTCAGAATGAAAAAAAATGCTTAATATTTCAATTTATAAGCCTGGATAAAAAAAACGTGGCGTTGACTCCCGCTCTACAACACATAATGCCACATAATTCACACAATTCGGCGGAAACTGTGTCTAAAAAAGCATTCCTGTTATTTCGAGATAAATCTGCCTTGGTAGATGGACCTACGGACATAGTGTGATTTTATAGGGAAACTACTTTCTTTTTTTCTTCCTTCCTCTAAAGAAAACAAAAATAAAAACTATATAAAAAATGAAAAAATCCCCTAAAAATATAAAATATATTAAACATATATTTAGTATAATATTAATAGACATATTTCAAAATTGCTTTTCAATATAAAATCGCTTATAACCTCGTAGAGCTACGAGGCCGAACCACGTGCGCTATATTACTGGGGATTTCATTACTTAAAGAAATAAAATTTTACTGTGCTTTTTGTGGCTTAATAAGCTTTTACGAGCTTTTTATCGCTTAAAAATAATATTGCTATAATAAACTGACTAAAACATCGTTATGGGTGTGTTATGTGATTCACAAACATATCAAAATGCTGCTTAAAATGTTTATTATCACGAGTTTTTTTTTGTAGTAGGTTCGACACCCTCTCGGAAAGTAAATTATTTAATTTTCTTGTTCTCACATTAAGTCAAAGTATGCCGTTGAGCTTTGCCTTACAGCACGTACTTTGTTGAAAATAGTATTGCTAGCGTAGAAAACCTAAAAAATTCCTTCTGCGTACTCTCTATAATTATTTTTATTTGTTCAGACACTCACCTCAGCAGTAACTCCACGGTAGTTACCTTTTCCCTTGCCGTGCTCAGGTGAATGGCGTAGACCCTTGGTGTCGATCTGCACGTTCGTCTGCATCTCGTAAACTAACTATTACCTTTAAATGTCTTTATCTGAAACATTATTTCACTTCGGAGATATTTATTTTGAATCTTTGCAATAATAATACAATTTTTATAATTATTTTTATTTATTAGTCATAAATATCTATGTTCATTCACATTATAACTTAATAAAAAGTTTTTTACTTGTACTAATATTTGAAACGTTTATTTGTAGACTTGAGTGTATCTATGTATATTCCACGTGTATTCTACCTGTAACAAAGAAAAAAGTCATTATATATTTACATTTATGGCTATTTTAATGGAAATTATTAGTATGATTATTTAAATTAAAACCTAATAACATTATTAAAGAAATCGAGAACAGAAATGTCTATAAAGGGGCGGAGTGTCTTAACACTATATTTCCAGGTTCCCTATTCAATAAGAGAGTTATAGCGATAACCTAAACAAATACTTAACAATTTAAGAGTAGGATACAAAGAGAAGTGATATATAAATAATTAAATAACGTTAATTCCTACAAATATGGCCATAGTAAAATGACATAAGTATGTTATTAATAGATAAAAAAACATAAATAGGCCAGTAGAAGTAATTCAAAAGGTGATAATGACACGATCGTCTGAGGCACGCGAGTTATTCCACTAAGTCGGGAATTCCATCTGCCTTCGTGTCTAATGCGACGCTCACTTACGACCTCGCGGCGGAGGAAATATATCGAAATGGAAAATACTGATAGAAAAAATATTATTTATACATTATAGGGAAGATGTTGAAGTAGATTTTTTTAAGCATAAATATTTCAAGCTTATAGGCAAAGGTAACCCCATTTAAGACATTTATGGCTCCAGTTTTGACAGATTTCATGCTTTTAGCTTTACGACAGGAGAATCCTGGGAACCTAATGTTGAGACACTATGCTCCCATTAGGATCCTTTCCTTTCCCACAAGACAATTTTTTGTAGAGATAAGAGCGGCGCGCCGTAGAGTTCTGTTACTTACCCGAATAATTGTGTGAGAAGTTTATATTGATTTAATATTGGGTTCCCTTTTTATTCCGCTGCTAAATGCGGGATACAGCGTGATGCTAAATAAATAAGAAAAAGATAACTCAGCATGTTACATACAAACTCATACCAGTAGATGGAAGGAGAAATGGTAAATGCAATAATCGTAAACCTCCATTCACCGCCTTCATATATTCGTTGCGTTCTATGAAATTGGCTCATTCTTTACTATTGGTAAAGTTTCTTTTGATATATATTTTGATTGTATTGTGTTTTTTTATTACAGTATTGGGATGTTATTTGTTTTGTATTTTAATATTATGTTATGTTTATTCCTTATCCTGCATAGTAAAGGAGACCGAAGGAACCTGGGAACCCAGTGTCGATATTCTCCGTTACTTTATTCCTGAATTTGAGACATTACGTTTTAAATATTATAATATATTATAATTAAATTCGATCCTTACCTTTTGTAAGTAAATAATAGAAATTAAATATAATAAAATATTAATTTGCGCTTCTATAGTCAAATAGAAACAAGAAAGCCACAAAACGATTAATATGACGATAACGTCACTATGTACCACAGATATAGCTTATGAATTTAAGACAGTTTTTCCTGTGATTGGCACATTTAACTAAACTAACTCTTCAACTTCAGAATATTCGTATAGATCAGAAAAATATGTATACAGATATTTTAAATAAAACAATTTAATCGGATTTAATCGCGTATATCATTCTCGGGTACCTGACACTAACCACGGACTAGGTAAAGTGTTCAAAATGTGGGGTTTTCTAAAATGTGAAGAAACCAGTATACGCCATTAATCTGATTGAAATTGTTACATTTTAAATGTGTAATCGATTATTACTTTATAATAAATAAGATCTAATTATATAATATACATCATTTTAATGATAAAGCAACCGCAATATGTAATTTATACAGTCTATTTTATTTTTAAATGGACTGTGTATATTAAGAAATAGAAATAGATATAATCGTGTTTGGAAATATAAAGGAAATAAAGCAGAAAATAAATTCATCACGAAATGAACAAGTGTTTTTAAAAAGCCACAACTTTGTTTATCTTAATTGGAAACCTCCCAAGTTTCGGAATTGGTGGAAAAACTTTGCGAATTAGATCACATTCATAAATATTTGGCGAACGAATGAACGAATGAGCCCGAACTAAATGCTTTTTATTTTTCTATCTTGAATTGAATTAGGTAACTTTTTATTTGTAACTAACTGTTGAGAATTATTTTAACTTTGGAACTTAAAATCTTTATAGTAATTTCATAGTGGAACAACGTCTGACTGTAATCGCGTTGGTTGAGGGTTTAACTTCTACTTAGACGAATATTTAAAATTATTAAAAAAGAAAAGCCGCCATGACCCAAGAGCACAGGCGTGCGATTGTTAACACAAGAATTGTGGATTTGATTTCGTCTCGAAAGAATGAAATATTTAAAAATTTAATTTCTTCTCTCGCTTCGGCAACGAGACAAGCGTGGCGTTGAGCTCCGCCACTTAACATTCAACGGAGTATCTTAATGGGAAGTCGAGTATCTTAACTGTAGGTTCCAAGATTCCATCAGCCTACCCTCCCATGTCCGCCATAAGGTTAAAAATTCATTATTTTGCGCTTTGAATACCATCCAAAAGACATACGTATCTGGAGACACTAAAGAAATCTGGAGAACAGAATGCTCTAATACTAACTTCCACTGCTTATAGTGCTATATGATATTTATTTGACATACAAAAATTCAAAAACGTAAGTAAGTAACACTTATAAATGTTAATGTTTGACGTTTTGCTTACTCTATTATGCGGAACAAAACGTTATTAAACGAAAGTCAGTACTTCAAGCTTAATTTTGTATTTATACATTTTTCTTATAGATTGAGGAATCTAGATGGTTTATCTTAAAGTCACTAGAAAATTTTATTTCGGAAAGTAATAATGAGAGATATATGAACGCCTGAAATAGCTTACCTTTCATAGCTTTCAAAGGATGGACCTAAAGTTCAAACAGAACAGCAGCATATATTGCTACTGTCTCAAAAATAGAGTTTAAATTCAATATTATTTAAGACTAAAAAAGATTTTATATACAAAATATATTTATATTTTTGGGATAAGTCTTTTTTTATTTAAGCAAAATTTCCTTTATAAAGGAAGTTGTCATCTTCAGAGAGATCATCATTTATAATCGTGAAAATTCTATAAAAAATCTGAGAAAGTTTCCAAAGTTGACCTAAATTATAGATATAACCTAAAATAATCTTGTATTTTTAGATAAATACAGATTTTTCAACTATGTAAAATATTAAAACTTTGAAATAAGTACTGATCGCGTGTAAAAAATATCACTGTAATTAATCTTCTTTTTTTTTGCGCTTGTTAAAAATACGCAAAGTCATGTCATTGGAAAATCACTGAAATGGATTTGAACGAGGCCTAATCATGCCCAAAGATGTAGCAAATTAAAAATATATGTATAGAAGGAACGAAGCGAGAGTATTCGCATCCATAATTGCGAAATTTCCGCATTGATTGTAACATTTGCGTAAAAAAAATCAGACACGTGGGTCGGTAAACAACAATCAAAACATTCTGGTAGGTGAAGCGCGGTGTTGAACTCCGCTACTCAAAATACAATGTCTCAAATTTCAATTCAAAGTAGCAGATTGAGTGTTTAACATTGAATTTTCAAAAGATTGAAATTACCTGTACTGCTTTGCGAGAAAGAAAGTGAAGCTAATTATTTTTAAAGTATCTTAATAAAAAAATACGTGTAATTTTTGCCAGCTAAAGCCACTTCAAAAGCAATTTATATTTACACCGCGTATTCCCGCGACGCCATTTCATGATTTTCCTTATAGCAGCAGAACCATAGAACAAACATTGTTTCTTTTTCATATAATAAAATACGTGTTCAGATTGTAATTATGTAACTTACATAAAATCAAGATAGATGTGCAGAAATAAAGATTAAAATACTTGAAATATTTCCCATATTTGACTTATTTACGCTATATCCCCCATGGCAGGGTAGACAAGGGGAACATGGGAACCTAGTGGTAACCACTTCGTTTCGTTCCCCATTTTTCACAGTGGCGTGTTTAGTGGCAGAACTCAATGCTGCGTTTTGCCCTATTACCAGAGCAAGGAAATGAAAATATTACATTTTATCTTTTCACTAATAATAAATTTTCACCCATAACCTGTGATTTACAGTCAAACGTTTGTGCCCCTTGTGTTTGTTTTTTTTTACATTTAAATATCTTTTTAAGTGAGGCATTCTTATTTTTAATAACATTAATATGTTATTTGAAGAATGAATTTCCAAAGCCTGAGTACTTCGCTATGTTACAGAAAACGGGGTGTTAAGTTCCGTAACTCTACTCTATATGCTATCTGTCGAATGAGTGTAAAAGAAGGTGAAAATTGTTAAAAAAAAATTATATATTTAATTTCTGAACTATACTGACTTTTATTTCTAAATTAAGATTGCGATGTAAAAATATAAGTAAGCCCATTTGCTATACGCTGAGGTCATTTCACGAGGTTGTCAAGTCACCGGTACTCCCGCGAGAACCCTCAAAGCAAGTATCCTCTTTCTTATCTTTAAAGTCTCTCAAGAGACTCGCTTTTAGATAAGCGATTTTTTTTACTTTGGTTAAAAATAATAAAATACTTTGCGTTTTTTTAAATACCTCTTTAGTACTTCATCTATATAAGTATACTAGTATATATAAAACGTTTAGCACATGAATGCTAAGGTTTATACATGCCATTTTCTAAAATTTTATTGAGCAAAGTATGAACGCGTCCTTCAAATCTTTCAAATTTCGCCGCTCTCTTATACAATGGACGACCTTCAGTTCCTCAAACACATCTTGAAAATTGGACAGGATGTATGTGACAAACAAGATAATAGGGTAAGAGAATTCTTTAACACTAGGTTCCCTTACCCTACACTTTATTACACATAAAGTGTGAAGCTGGTTTTTTCTTCTTCATATATCAGAATTATTTTATTATTAATAAGGGATTCTGTTTTTAAAAAAGAGGAGGCTCTATATTTGTAAGCAACAATTTACAAATATAGAACATTTCTTTTCATTTTAAAGAGCGTAACTTTTTACTCATCCCATTGCCACCAGGTCATGATCTGATCATACTACCCCATAATAACATTATTAGTACGCGACTCAAAGCAGTATTCATATTAACGTCCTCCAAACAAGCTTGCTTGCAAGGTTTCTTAATCTTCTTGTCCTTACAAAATCCAAAAAAATATATATGGAAAAAATTACAAAAACAGACAAATAAAGAATTCTTGAATTTGTTCATGTGTGTATGCGTATGTGCGTGTGTCTATTATTGTTTGTATATGTGTGTGTATGTGTTGTATATGTGTGTGTGCGGGCGTATGCAAGTGCATACGTGCGTATGTGTGTGTGTATGTGTGTATGTGCGTATGTGAGTCTGGGTAAGAAGTGTATAATTGCCGTATAATTTTACGTGTCTAATGTAAATACTTTTGTTATTCAAAGACCCTTTCATAGTCATAATATACGAGTATAATTTCTCTATGGACATCGGCATTCGCAAACATAAATCTTTGTCTTATTTATGGGAAATTCATAAAAATTCTACGAACAAATATTAACAGAAGTCGAGGCAATAAATCTAATTTGTACCGAACCGCCCTTGTGTTAGGGTAAAAATACGGTACATAATGTATGTACATAGAACGTATTTTTATTTTGTTCGGTTTAAATAGATTTTTCTTATATACTCTTTATAAAGTGATGCTTTTTTTCTAGGTAGAGGGAACTCAACTCGGTGTTAAGACACTCCGCTTCCCGTGAATGCATAGTTTCAAGACGGTTTTTGTGGCGGTGTTCAACGTCGCTTTTTGACTTAGTGCCAGAGAGAATACATACATTATTTAACTTGAGAAATTTCATGATTATGATATATCATAACCATGAAATTTCTCGAGTATGAAAAGCATATATGTTTCCTATAGGAAACATATATGCTTTTCGATTAGATAACACTTAAAAAAAATTAAAGAATATTTCTATACATTGTTGTGCTTTGTTTATTATAAAATCTAGAAATTCTTTGCAGTACATCTCTCTAATTCGTAAATCCCCAATATTTTTTTTTACAACTTAAATATTGTATCATCTTATACAAAATCTCAAACAGAATCTTGTAATGTAGTAAACAATATGGATTCGTGTGTAACGTCGTCATCGTTCGTACATGTTTTTTTTTAGGAACAATTAGATTTAAGGCCACTCGTGTTGCTAGAAAAATATAAATATTTAATGTTTTACTTTCTCGCTATTTAAAGAACTCGGCGCGACCCTGAGTTCCGCCACTCAACACGCAATAGAAACAGAATGTCTTAACACAAGGTTCCCAAATTCCCTTTATGTAACCTGCTACTTGGGTCTCTATATAAATCTTTTTTAACCACTCGGATACACCGAGTGGTTAAAAAAGATTTATATTACTTGAACACACTGTCAGTAGATTACATCTATGCAAGTACATCCTATAAACCTTTGCAGAGGTTTGCGATATGGCAGACAAATAAGACATTTACTTTTGCTTATTGCTGAATCCTGTAAATATATATTACAGATGAAACTATTACTAGCTTGTAATTGTTATATTGTTGTGCTTATTTCATACAAAATGAATTCATATGCCTTAAGAAACTTAACTTAAGTTTCTTACTTTTATAAGTTGCACTTCCTGTTGACCCATAAACTTTAAATTGGTACTGAACCCTCCGTTGACGATTCCCATTCGCACTTGACCGAGCGGTCTCTTTTGAATTCGCACAGATATGCATGCATTTAATTTTATAATGTAAAATATTTGTACAAAAATAATATAGATAAGCATTCCACTCATAATCATCCTGTCCTCAAACTTAGTTGTATTATAACTTTTTAGGATACTGCATATCCCCTCGAATTTAGCGGAGCAGAGCAAATCTAGTTTTAGGATACTCCGCTCCCCTGGTTAATCTTAAACTGGTTAATCTTCTTGACATGGCGTCCTTTTGCCCATCTATCTTAAAGACCGGCAACGCTCCTGTAGCTTCTTTGACGTTACACGGGGCGTTGGTGGGCGGTGACCACTTACCATCAGGTGACCCGCACGCTCGTTTGCTGTTAGTGTTTTCCATAACAAAATATAACATACTACTATTGCGTTTGCAGTTACACAAAGCAAATCTGCGCCACGATGGCTTTATTATATAGTACGAAAAAGAAATTCTAATATTCTAATGTCGATGAACAAGAATTATGTAAATAGGCGATGAAACCGGTTCGGTGATCCCCCGGATTTAGGGGATTTCCCGGGACCGCGCGATCGCGAGGACAACCCGTAACCGTCTTAAATTACCATCATGTTTCGACGTGCCAAATCTTGTTATAAGATTTGGAAGCGTGTGGAGTTTAAAGATATGAAGCTGATGCGGATGAGGCGCAGCGTCTGACTGTAAGCGGTGGATGTGGGTTCTATTTCCGTAAGAGGAAATTAAAAGAGTAGTAATATTTTAATTTTCTCGCTCGGCAAGGAGACGAAGCGCGGTGTTGGGTCTAGGACTCAACACGCAATGTCTTGATATTAGACTAGTCCGTGGGGAGCGGAGTGTCTTAATACTAAGTTACCTCCGCCTACCCTACTATGTATGGGATACGTTGGGCTATTATGAAACTAATGACGTCATAAAACATACTTTCTTTAGCTGTCTAACAAAAATACAAAAAGATTTTTTTGTTTATTTAAGCCAGGATTTCCCAAACAAAACTTTAATTTTGTTATATTTAGTATAGATATTTACAGATCCTTACAATTCAGTTCCCATAAGACAATACCAGTTATTTATTACCCGACTTCTTATAAGTGTTATATTTTCGTACATGGTATGTTTCTCATTTTTTTCCCTCGTATCTTCTAAGCCGCTGTACAGATTTCTTAAATTGTAAATCTGTTATAATTAATCAAAATCTACACATATTGGAGGTCTGTACTAGCGCAGAAGTACAAGCGTGTGATGCAGCGCGACAAGCGCGATAGGTGGTGAGTTCGATCCCCAGTAGAAGAATTGGGACTTTTAATATATGAGTATTTAAATGTAATACTAATTTTTTTCATTTTTTCTTCTAGGAAAAAGGTACTTAACAGGAAATGCTGCAATTTTGACGGAAAGTGGTGAACGGAACGGTGTCTCTTAATATTAGGGTCCCAGTTTTATTATCCTACTATACAGCTTGAAGCTGAACACAAAACACCGTCATCTTCGTTCGTTAATTTATGTTTTGGAATAAAAAATAATGGGGCATTACAATACAGATAATTTTGCCTAAATTATAAAAATATTTATATATTATAAGATATTTATATATTATAAGACGTAATTGTATAACTAAAATGAATGGACTATTCTAGCACCAAAATTTAATTAAACGTGTTTGCACTCATATATACTCATTTATACTCATATCAAAACTCTAACTCACTCACTCACAACACTCATAAAAAAACAAACAACCTGACTATTTAAAACTAAAAAGAAAAACCAAGCGCAATAAGTTCATTAGAATGGACTGTCCGCATCTATTTTACTTAATTTGTCTTTACAATGAGCCGTGTGAAATTAAAATAAGTCATGAAATTGGTACAAAATGTTTAGTTCCTCCATATGGGAATAGATCCCATAACTATCGTGTTTACAGCGACGCTCTTATACCCCTGAGGCAGGACGGTCCCATGGACAAATTGCAATTTTCCTTTAGTATTTAGTTTCTATATAAATATCATTACAGTAATCCATCAGCGCTAGCATCCGGTGGAAGACTATAGATGTCAATTTTAATTATTATATTGTAATAAAACACCAAGATTCTATTTTATAGATAAATTTAATATAAAACAACCGAGCGTCTACGACAGACTGTGTGTTTGATTGCCACTCGAGAAAATGAAAGAGTTTCTTATTCTTCATGTCCATTTCGTAGAGATTGAACCTACGAACTGTCTCTTTTACAGTCGCACACTTGTGTCACTGCTCCACGATATTCCTTTCCTTGCTCCTTTCTTAGAGATATATACAATTAAATAAAGATAACCTCAAG
>DWMZ01002217.1:0-14514 GCA_018249855.1 Eueides tales michaeli | reverse complement strand
ATCATCAGCAAACAATACTATCTCATGGCTCCTTTCAACTAAATAAGGTAAATCATTTATATATATTAAAAAGAGGAAAGGACCAAGAATAGACCCCTGTGGGACCCCCATACTGATTAGTGACCCAGGAGATTTCATGCCCTGCCCAACATCAACCTTCTGAACCCTGTTAGTTAAATAAGAGGTCAGAAGATCAAGTGCACGTCCTCTTATGCCATAATGATATAAGTTAAGCAAAATGAAATTGTATGGTCTATTTGCTTATGTAAATATATTGTGAGGCAATCAGGGGTACAACATATGACAGAAAACATAACGTAGGTTCGATTCTCACTCGAGAAAATAAATATATTATTTTCATTTCTTTGTTCTAGGCAAAGCGCGGCGTTGAGTTCGGCCAATCCACACGCAATGCTTCAAATACGGTGGAAAGTGGAGAAAGGAACGGAGTATCTCAACATAAGTTTCCTAACTTCTTTCTGCATACCGTGCCATGTGCAGGATACAGTGTGAAACTGAAAAATAATAAGAATTAAAAAAATATAAACTAAAAATGACTACCAACTAACAAACTTGCGAGCTTCTTCAGAGTATTTCCTTCATTCTAATGACAAAACTAACGAAAGTTGCAACAAAACAAATTGAAAACAAATCTGAATAAATGATTGTACAGAACAATATCTTAATTCCACTACGTCGCTCCAGACCGACCCTTATCAGAGGATTTAAAACTGCCGGACTGGCTTCTGCTGAGATACACTCAATGGAACGGAAACTAGCTGTTTGTTTTGTGTTCATTGATTACATTTCTTTTTACTTATAGTAGTTAAAGTTGGGTGGATTCTAACAAAAAATGAATCTCATTTTTTGTTAGAATCTGGTGTTAAAACACTTTGTTTCTATTAAGGCACTTTATCTTTTTACCAGAAAGAGGAAATGAGAAAAATAATTATTTGATTTTCTGGAGTGGGGATTGAACCCACAATTTCTGCGCCACGACAAGCTCTAAGAGATTAAAAATTTTGTTTGTAATAGCAATCGTTAACTTTCCAAGAGAATATTAACAACATTTAATTCCAGTTTCACTATCCTCATATAAATCTTGACTAAATATTAAATCCAGCAATGTACTACATCTGTTTCCTTCTCCCCCATGTTGATCCGCATCGTCATACAACCAAAGGAAAGCCGGCCATCGATAGTTTTTATCTCAGGCTCGTCTACACACTATAGCATTTATCTTAAGTGGTGAAGTAACGTTATCTGGAGGATTACAAGCATCACTTCGTACGGATCTGTAATATTACTGAGAAATCCGACGTTAAAACTTATTGTTATTGTATAACGTAACGACGAGAAGTGCCCGTTACAGTCTCTTCAATTACTATTCTATGATACAACAATTTTACGTTCATTTTAAGTGCAGCTTTTTTAAACGGATTTGTGCTAAATACATTGCACTTTTATTTGATAATTTGAGATTTTTACAGAAAAATTCTTTTAGTATTTGTTTTGATTTTGGTAAATATATAGATTTTGGTCTGTTAGCGCTTGCACTAACAGACCAAAATCTATATATTTTACTTTCTATCAAGATAGAAAGTAAAATATATAGATAGGGAAATAAACACTTAAAAAGCTTAGTAAATCCCCACTCGAGGAAACACACAACAAACATATTTTGCAGACTCATTAATTATATTATATTGTTTCGATGTAAACAGTACATATTTTTTTGCATTTTTATATTATATATTTTTAATACTACATGCTGTTTCTTTAGAAATTAAAACAAAAAATATATATTTTTCTTTTCGTTTTCAGCTTCACACTGCATCCCGCACATGGTAGGGTAAACAGGGATCAAATATTTAATTGGAAAATATAAAATACTAGCTGTTACCCGCGACTTCGTCCGCGTTCACTATTTTGGTCATAGTGACTTACACATAAAAGAATATATGCTGTCGCGGAGTTTTATTTAGAACTATTTAAGATAAATAATCCTACAGTAATCTACCTATGTGTTATCTTTGTGTAACTCCAACGATATAAAAAAATTTTTTTGAAATCCGTGTTCCCATCTTCGAGTAATCTGAGAAACATACTTAATACGTATGTTCCTCAGATTACTCGAACCTTCTCCTTTTTTGAAGTCGGTTAATAAAATGAGATGATAGTCAGATACAGATCTCCCAATTTAACTTATTATGTTATTCTGATATCGTAGCTATATTACTGCAAAGTTTCATGAAAATCCGTTTAGTAGTTTTTGCGTGAAAGAGTAACAAACATACAAACTTTCGGATTTATAATATTAATAAGATTTCATTTACTCGAGTGGGGATTGAACTTTAAACCTGACACGCTTACAATCACACGTTTATGCCACTACGCCATGAAGGTGACAGATTATAAATATTTCTAAAGAACAGAAATAGAGCATTCGGTCGTTAAATAAATTAAGCAACACCAACGTATCGCCACTTCCTTCACACCGGAAGTAGCAATTCACATCATCCCTCATTTGAGCTATTCAAGTTGCACTTGCTCGTACATGCAATATGTTCATTTTTACTTTCACGTTTAACTTAAATGCGTAACGTTAAAATGTAAATTTATTTGTAACAATATAGATAAAGAAAATTTTGAACTTTTCAAAATTAGTGACAGACAGAAAGACAACTATTTCTAACTGTAAGCCAAGGTTTAATGGCAAAATAATAAGCAAAATACATAAAATATATTTTTATTATTTTGAGGTCAGTCGCGGCGCAGGGACACTAGCATGACTGTAAACACGACAGTTTGTAGTTTCGATGTGGATCGGCGATCTGTTGTATTCCAAGGGTAGGCAGACGGCACTCGGGAACCTACACTACGTTCCCCACATTGCTTGTGCCCCTGTACCGCGATGGTCCCCACAAAAATATCAACTAAATTATAAACATTTTAAACTCTAATAAAATTCATCCGACATTAAAATACAATAGTAAAAATATTTAATCATACACATATAACAGTCTTTACAATAAAGTCGGTAGGAATTACGATAATCAAAACAATGATATAATTGCGACCAGAGCGGTGGTATTATTACCGTTACTTTATCAGTAGAGACCGATATGCGGCTTCGCCCGCTTAAGCTCATTGTTGTATTTTAGTCAAATTAGATAAATTACAGTCTATGTTTCATGTTGACGTATAAGTATTACTGTAAAGTTTCATCGAAATCTGTTTAGTACTTTTAGCAAGAAAGTTAAACAAATACCCATAAATCATCACATTATAATATTAGTAGGATGAATCTGAAATAAAGTCAAAACAATGGTCTTGTAATAAATAAATAGAAATGCAGCTTCGAAACGGATAATTGTGAGAGAAATGAATGTCGTAACTAGCGCCACAATGCGGATTGAATTCAAGAGCAAGCGTTATTGTAGTTGTTGACACCGCGTTAGACGCTATAAACTATATTTGGTGAAAAAATATGTATTCTTACTTTTTATGTGTTAACCCATACTTAGAAAAGAAAAATACTATATATATATATATATATATATATATATATATATATATATATATATATATATATATATATATATATATATATATATATGTTTTCTAAATAAGTATTTTTTAAAATTATATATTAATCTCCACTTCTATAAGTCTTATCGTGATGTAATACGGCCTATATTAGCCTTCCCCGAAAAATATGCTTTTCGATATAAACAGTATTTTCATATAGAGAATAGCGCGTTCAACCAAACAATCTAACAAATTCTTTAGATTTACAATATTAATATAGATTTATACACAAAGTCCAAAAAGTAGCAAAAAAATATAGAAAATCCAAATATTTCCTATTATATATTGGTATTAAATACATAGTCGTTACAATAAGTAACGCCGCTACTCCAGCAACGTCCCATGTTTACCAAATTCCAGCTGCTCTGAATGAATCGTACTCGCGGTGTTCCCCCGCCGCGCTTGTCTCCCCGCCCGCCCACTAGGGATATCTTAATTTTTCACATACAATGTGAAAAATTAAGATATCCTTACATCTAGCGTGGAAGATAGAGGGAACCTAGAATTAAGACACTAGGTTCCCAATACTCAATTATCTATACATTACAAAATGAGTGGTTGAACTCAACGTCACACTAAGTCCAGTTAGGCGGGAAAATGTGAATCGGTCTTTATCCGCCGCCCCAGCCTCCCCGCCCGCCCTCGACGAAAACCTTTATTTTTCCAATTCGTTATATCTGCCTCAGTGTTTGCGGAATTATTACTCGCGCTCAGATACAAATATTGATAATATAAAGACACTTCTAAATGTTATTTGTTGTGTTTCCTTTTGTACTTTGTATTGAAACGTTATTACAAAAGAAGAGAAATTAGAATTAGGAGACAAAGTACGGTTTTTTACAAGTACAAATTATGAGTCAAAGTACGGTTTTTTTACAAGTACAATAGGTTTTTCCAAGGAACACAACAAATACGAAACAAAAGCTTCGTTATGAAAATTTTTAGAAATAAAAATGAATTAAAATGTTGCTATAATAATACAATTGTTATAATATTTTCTAAAGAATAGTAAAATATTTTTTTCTAAAGAATTATGATATTAGCATAATTATGAAAGAAAATTACATTTCATCAAATATAACAAAGACTTTATTTCGCAAATGTTATACTTTTCTAAATAAACACTATAATGTAATAACATAAAAAGGGTTGTGGGTTCGATCCCCAATCGCGAGAATGAAATATTTAGTAATTTAATTTCTTCGCATTGATAGTAAAGCAAAGCGCGGCGTTGAGCTCTGCTACTTAACACGCAATGATTCAAATTCGGCGGAAAACGAGAAGCTGAAGAATATTACCATTAACATTAGTGCCTTAACAATAGGTTTTCAAGTTCCCATGTACGGAAAGGTCTATGTGCGGTATACTTTATTTTATTATTAAAATCACCATTGGGGAGGGTGGTCCGATATGTCGGATTTGGAGGTGGAATTGAAATGGCAACGAACATGATATAATTTCATTAAATAAAATGTAATTTTCACATAAAAAAATCGTCACTCGTATTCCGCATATAGCCCGAGATAGGCCAACCTGTCAAGGGAACCACGTGTTTAGACAATGTGTTCTTTATTTTTTGTTTATAAAGTATCTAAAAAGAATGTCTAAACTCAACTTCACGTATACATCCTAAGCTATGTTTTCCGATTAAGGATCGAGCATACTACCGTCATGCGTACAATCTGACACTGCCCAGTATTTCCGGTTATTTCTTTCTACCTTTTATATATTTTTTTCTTTAGCTTCCAACTATTCAGACACTCCGTTCCCCCAATTTTTGAAACGTTACAGGTTGACAGGCTATATTCCGAGCTGCCCACTTTGTACCTGTAACAGGAGCAAGAAAAAATAATAATAATTTAATTCTCCAAGCATCAATTGAACTGACATCATTCAAAGTAGTGCACGCAAACGATACGCATCGATAGACGACAATTTTAATTGAGATATTTAATACAAAATTCTATTAGTTAAAACCAAAATTTGCCAATTAAGGGTTTTAGTTAGACATAACTCAATACAAGCAGCCGCAGGAAATGGCTAAAGCCGTACAGTACCAAGCCACATTTCAGTCCAGTCAATGACAATGTTTCGGAGAATTATACGAAGAGATCAACGTTAAATGACCACTCTATAAATAAAGTTTTGTATTGTTTTTTTTTCTTTAGCTTCACGCTGTATCCGGCACAAGGCAGGATAGGCAGAGGGAACCCGGGAACGGAGTGTCTTGCACTCCGTTCCACTTCTGTTCCCCACTTTCCGCCGATTTTTGAGGCATTGCGTGTTGAGTTGCGGAACTCATAATACTAGAGCGAAGAAATGAAAACATTAAATATTTAAATTGAAAATAATAAATATTTCATTTCCTCGACTGGGGATCGAACCCAGAACCTTTCGGTTACAGGCAACGCACGCAAGTGACTTACACATAAAAGATACATATATACTGTCGCGGACTTTTATTTAGAACTATTTAAGATAAGTGATCCTACAGTAACTCCAACGATAAAAAAAGTTTTTTTTTTAAATCGGTGTTTCCAATTTCGAGTAATCTGAGGAACATACAGGTATTAAGAACCTTCTCCTTTTTTGCAATCGGTTGATAAAATGAGATCATAGTCAGATACAGATCTCCCAATTGCGTTATAATACGAAAAAACAGCATCTGTGCCTTTCAAATTTGAGGGTTGCCCTCGATTTGTCCAGGATTCCATTATCAGATCCTGATCTCCTTACCATGGGACCAATTGTCAAATACACCCTCTCGAACAAAAAAAGAATTTCGAAAATTGGTTCACCCATCTTCGAATAATCGGGGAACATACATAAAAGAACCTCCTTTTTTATATCGGTTAAAAATCCCTATAAATTTTAACCTATTATGTTATTCTGATATCGAAGCTATATTACTGCAAAGTTTCATGAAAATTCGTTGAGTAGTTTTTGCGTGAAAGAGTAACAAACATACACACTTCCGTACAAACTTTCGCATTTACAATATTAGTAAGAAGTAAGATTTTCATTTCTTCGATTTGATAATAAAGCAAAGCGCGGCGTTAAGTTTTGCCACTTAACATGCAATCCCCCATATTTATGCGGGATATAGCGCGAAGTTTAAATAATAATGATATCTGTATTAAGTAATAGCAATATGTTTGCCTTGAGCATTTTCCATGGATTTTATACCCAGAACATCGATTATATACCAAATAGAATCTTGTAGAGAGAGTTTCATACTGCCTCATATCTATTCCTAATCTTATTTTTAATAAATATTTTAGTAACTTACAATTACTTTTTGCTTCTTTTTCAGATTCGAGTATTATTTTGCTGTAGAACATGTTGTAGGCAGAGTGAGATTGATGTCAAACGCTTGATTCTCCACTTTCCATCTGAATTCAAAGCTTGCGTATTAAGCTATAAAACTTAAAATATAGATACATTTTTTCGCTTCTGTCAAGCAAAATGCTACGTCCAAAATAATTGTATTCTCATGAGATAATATAACATCATGATCCATGGCAATTACATTCTTACGGTTACCTGGCCCATGTTGATTGTTGAGTGCCTATACTGAACTCGCAATGCCACTATGGTTATAGGTTTGATTTCCGCTCAGATTAAATATTTAATATTTTCTTTTTCTCGTTCTGGTACCAAGGACATGTCAGTTCATGGAACGGAAGTGGAATGGGAACGAAGTGTCTTATATATGCGGGATACAATTCAAAGATAATAAAACACAATATATTAAATTTTAAATGTCGATTATGAATCCATAATGTCTTCATATTAGTATTAAACTAACAGGTAGAATTATATATTCTATTTTAATTGAAGGCTTAATTTAACATAAATGAATAAAGTCTAAAGCAGGGCAAGCTTGATGGTTTTCGTACGCGTAATAAGGTGAACTAATTTGCTCTACGACATTGTAGTAACGAATATTTATGAAGCGCTTAAAACAAAATATTTTAATATTATCTATAAAACATACAATAATTTTAACGAAACGAGATTCAAACCCGCATCTGTGCCATGTGCGATATAGAGCGTGAAGGTAAAATAGAAAAATATCATGTGGTAACACACTACTAATATATGTAAGCCTACATAGATAATTCCTAAGTTCCACTAAAGTAATTTCCAAACTGCTTTGATTAAAGCCGGGAATCAACTTACAGCTTGTAATGAACATACATTCATCCAAATTTAACAACTAACGTGAAACGTTATATACTACTACAGTATAGTGTTAAATATATGTATGTCACAACATAAATACGTTAGTGACTGTAGTAAAGCAACTACACAGTAGTAAATCGTGGGAAAGTTACTTCACCAAGTGTAGTATCTATGCGCAATCAGTATCGGCGTCGAATTAATCGCAATAAATCGCAAGAGCTGAATGCATCTGAATAATGCAGCTCCTGAACTATCTCTACTGTGAATGACCCGTGTATTGTACGACTATTAAACTGCAGGAGGGATTTTTAAAAACGCCTACGTATTTGATTATTTGTGAATTATAATTTTGATCTTTTGTTGAGATAATTTACTATATTAGAGAGCAGAGTGGTTTTGGTGGTTCGGGGTTCAAATACTACTTTCAAGTATATTTTTATTCATAATATATATACGTCGTGGCGCATAAGCACGTGCGACTGTAAACGCGTCAGTTGCGGGTTCGATTCCAAGTCGAGGTAATAAAATGTATTTCCTTGCTCTAGTAATAAGCCAAAAGCGTTGCCTTGAATTCTACAACACGAAATGAAAGTGGATGGAGTGTGTGCCCTTCACGAGATTCCAAGGTACCCTATGCCTACCTCGTTACGCGCCGAATACTAAATTATGGACTGACCGTTCGAACCAAGGACAGCGTTGACCTGCGTTACGCAACTCACTAGGTCTATTAAAGCAAATAAACGAAAAACATTTTTAGTAATTTTAAAGTGTTAATCCACATTTAGAAAAGAAAAATATTTATTTAGAAAATGTATAAAAAATTTAACGAAATCCCGCTACGATTTAAACCTACGTCTCTTGGACGTATTTCGAGAGTCGTGCGGGTTGAAATCCCGCAAATTTACATACTATTTTATTTTACTCGTAAATGCAAATAAACAAAAAAAAAACAATTATAAATTATAAATAAATGATATCCACGGTAAATACAATATATATTTTTTTTTAAAACTCAAAACATACATTTACAATTAAACATATTAACCACTGCGCCACGACGGCGTCTCCAGCTACGTAAAATATCCTATCTTTGTATAAACTTACTCTGAATAAAACCACAGATAGAAACTAGTGAACAAAAATTGAGCTGAGGCGAGGCTGGAATATTAATGATGTCATTACTCAGTAATATATAAGATTTTGTAAGTACAAGCTTGTGACCTGTATACCTCGTTTCTACGACGCGACGGACATTTTTCAAGATTTTTTATATTAAATACGGAATTAATTACAAATAAGTAAATACGAAAATATTATAATATTATAATGGCCGTTGTGGCTATGTATCGAAGATTGTGGATTCGATGCCCACTGTAAGGAATTAACTATTTTCTTTTTTTCGTTCTCGTAAAGAAGATATAGCGCGGCGTTGATTTCCGCCACTCAACTGACTTGGTAATAGTGTATTAAGTTCTTTCTGCCTTTAATATGCAAAAGACAGTGGTAAATTGAAAAGAAATGAATTGATGTCATATTTTATACAAGTTTATGTTTGATATCTGTGGGTTCGATCGCTACACGGTGATAAAAAACAATTAATATTTTCAATTTCTCTCTCTGGTAATAAGACAAAGCGAGGCGTCGAGTTCCACCAACCTCCGACCCAACACGTAAGTAACGCTTTAAATTAAGTGGAAAGTGGAAACGGAAACGTCTTAATGTGAACGAATTGTGTGCTAAGCATTTAGTCTGTATAAATTTCTTTATGCGACGTAAATCTAAATAGTTTCATTAGGTAACTATACTATATTTTTACTATAATATTTTTATTATAAAATAAAATCAACTAAGTACAAGTTGAACTTGCGCAAAAAGAGTACCATCACCAACACGTTTCTGTATGGGAACCCTTCACTTAAATATTTATTTAATTTAATTTTTATCATCTGTGAAAATCTCAACTACTTTTCTATCGCTTAGGCGAGATACATCCTTATCACTGATCGACGGAAGTAATATGGAGTCTTAGACTACTAAACCGTGTATCACTCGGAAGCGGAAATCTCATTCATTCAGTCAACTTCACGCTGTATACCGCATATGGCAGCGTAGGCAGAGGAACCTTGGGAACCTAATATTGAGAAACTGCGTTCCGCTTCCGTTCCCCACTTTCGCCCAATTTGAGATATAGTTCGTCGAGTGGCGGAACTCAACGCCGCGCTGTCTTATCATGATAATCTATAATAAAATTAAATTTAATTAAATCAGGTACCAGATATCGAACCCACAACCACCGCTTCACTATCACACGACGCCGCAATGACGTTTGAATTGAATAATTCACATTCGTCCTAATTTCCGTCAACATACATTGTGTATGAGATCTCTTCCTCCTGCAGCTCGGTCTCGCAGCGATAAGACGCGATCGCATTGTCTTATAGAGACAATTGCCTTCGAGATTTTCATTTATTTTGTGAAGATAAGGTTTTTGGAATCATTGGGAATAGTTTACGTAAATGTGAGTTCATATATTACTTATTGTTAAATGTACAGAAAATGTATATATTCTTTTTTTACTGTGTGTATAGCGGTAATTTAGTATAAATCTTTCTATGGATGGAGTAACAAGCGTATAAGAATTTCAATGTAGCTTGATGAGAACGTATGGCATGGTTAGTCAGAGCGCTTGGACGATTTTCAAGAATTCAAATTTCGCGCGGATTCAAATCCGCTACGTCCGCATTTTTATACGTTTTTTAAATAAATATTTTTTTTCTCTTATGTATGCATACATATTTTTAATTTCCATAATCACCAAGTAGCTAGTATGTTTAGCAGAGAAAAAGTAATTCGTGGTGGCTCTTTAATAATTTTGAAGAAATCTTACAAATTTAAAGAACGTAAAAGTATTATGAGCCTCTCCGTTGAGCAAACTATTGAATTGGCCATTTCATTGTTTTTTTTTGCATCGCATTGTTGTAAGTGTGTACAGACCTACCACTGGGACTCGATGTAATCGAGTTACAGGCGCACTAAGTATAAGCCTATTTCTAGAATTAATATTATGTACATCACTGATTTTAATAAATTTATTAATATATTTTTTAAAATATATAACATTTAAACGTTTCGCTTAAAAAATCTTTAGGGCCTAAGTTTTAAATAACGCGAATAGCTCGCTTCTGCAAGACAAAGAATGACTTAATACTAGCCGCATTACCCCAAAGTAAGATTCCTTAAGACATAATACTATGGAAGTAGCTATAGTAAACAAGGCGAGCCGTTTCCTTAACAGTCAATAATATGATTTTTTTACAGCTAAAGCTGCAGAGCTCAGTCTATTCGCCAATCTATCAATATGAGGACCCCACTGTAATATGGAGTCGATGATGATACCGAGAAATACCGTAGAATCAACAGGCTCTACGGCTTCACCATGTAAGAGTACGTTGGATTACACAATTTCTAAATTTAAAATCGTATAAAAGTTTGAACGAAGCAGGATTTGAACCCGCGCCTCTTGAAATCCGTCCTAGCGCTCTGACCACTAAGCCATTCGTTCTCACCAAGCTCCGTCGAAATTTTTACGCTTGTTACAACTTATTTATGTTGTTAGCATCTCTGTAGGGAGATTTTTACAAATTTCCGCTACCCAAAGACAATTCGTTAGAATTATCGTTTGGCTAGAGAGAAAGCTATTTATTAAATATTTGTACTATTTTTAAAGTGTTATTGGACACTAAGTATATATATATATATATATATATATATATATATATATATATATATATATATATATATATATATATATATATATATATATATATATATAATAGAAATAGACTTATACTTAGTGCGCCTGTAACTCAGTTGCATCGAGTCCGTACTTCTTTAATAGGACAGGGTGTATGCCTTTACAATTCCAGAAAGCGGCCGGGATTTTTCCATTCCATAATTTAAAAAAGTTGTGAACAGACGTTTGTGTGTTAAAGGCTATTACCATATTAACGATTTTATAAATGATAACACGCCTTGGGAATAAAATGCTCGTTACAGGCTATTTCAAATATATCATTGTCAATTATTAGTACATGATGTAAAGTTTTGATTTAGAAAAAAGACATGTCCCGCTGAGTTTCTTTCGCCGGTCCTTCTCAGGTCTGAGGCAGTAACTTTAGTGAACTGGTGGTAAATTGTTTGATGTTCAAAAAACGAAGCTTGTATCTCTTATTTTGAAAAAAAATATTTGAATTTGAATAATCTTTTTACATACGGTTGTATGATATTTAACAATTGTATTTTTCATAAAGAGTACTCGATTACGATTTGTATGTCGATTAGAGAATATATACTTTACAATATATAATTTTAATTTTTTTTTTTTTATTTTAATTAATGATTAAAAATTTAAAATAATATATTAATATGAATAAAAATGTTTGTTGATGATAGCCATTAAAATCTATTAATCTCAAATATATCGGTTCTCCGAAGAAATTAGCAAAATCTAATTTAACTTCAATTTTATAGTAAAACCAGGCGGTCCCCGTGCGGCTTTATCCTACACATAAAATATTGAAATAATAAGTGGTTTTTTCAAAACAAATGAGTTCAGCTGTTCCAGAGAATCATTCGGACAAACAGACCAACAAAATATATATTTTTTTATATTTGTGTTCTGGTATAGCGTAAATAACTATATGCCCTTGAAATAACACGATTATTTTGATATCAAAGATAGGTATATAAATTTGTTTTATATGTAGACTATAATAGTATATTCATATGGTAAATAGCTTTAATTTTAAATATTTAAAGGTAGAAAGCAAAAAGCGCATTGACCGCTGTCCGGCGTCTGTCTATCAGTCTATACAGTTTTAGGACAGTGGATGTAATTTTGCAAGTCGCGGCTACACTTTTTATTTATAACGTGATATTTTTTTTATTACTTTATTTCAGCTTTACGGTATATCCTGCAAGTAGCTGGGTCAGTATGGGGAAACTAGGAATCTAATATTAGGACATTCCGTTCTCAATAAGATACTTTGGTTCCCCGTTATCCGACCAATTCTGAAGGCATTGCGTGATAAGTAGTGAAATGATTATATAAATACGAGTATATGTAATGTAGATTTCAAATTTAATCTAGTCAACTCAAGAGACATTGTTAAGATATTTAAGACCCTGGATATCAAGAAAACATTAGAGAGATGGGGTTTCTCTGTCAAGTTGATCAGTCATATAGTAGACACTGTTGCTTCTCACCTTGCACCTACTATTAAAACACTCTTATCTCCGTTCCCAATAAGACACTCCCGTTCCCTACTCTCCATTAAATTCTGAAGACATTATGTGAGTAGTGGAACTCAGCGTCGTGATTTGTCTCGGTACTAGAGACAGGATATAAAAATATGCATTATTTCATCTTTTCTCTTTTCAGTGTCTATTCCCTCTGCTTACTCTTCTATGTTCAGTATACAGAGTAAAACTAGAAAAGTGATAAACATTAAGAATTACGCGTAGTAAAAAAAGGCCATCGTAGCACAGTGCGACACCATCTTAGAGCAATCTACGAACAAATGAGGTTATTTAATTGTACCATATTCATTATTTTTTTTAGCTTCACGCTGTATCCCTCACAAGGCAGGGTAGGCAGAGGGAACCCGGGAACCTAGTGTTAAGACACTCCGTTCTACTTCTGTTCCCCACTTTCCGCCGAATTTGAGGCATTGCGTGTTCAGTGGCGGAACTAAACGCCGCGCTTTACCTTATTACCAGAGGGGAGAAATGAAACATTAAATATTTAAATTGAAAATACTAAATATTTCATTTCCTCAAGTGGGGATCGAACCCACAACCTGTCGGGTATTATCACGCGCTTGTGCCGCTACGCCACAACAGGCCTAATATTAACATACATACATAATATTATCTTTAACGATACCTACTGCTAAGATAACTATGCCTTTGATTTCCATATAGAGATATGTTTGATATATTAAGGTTATATTTTCATTTATTTCTATCAGATAAAATTATATTTAACATTTCAAATATCAATGTGCGTACTATTGTGAAATCAAAGAGTACAGAGTAATAGGTTATCACCGATATCTGTAACAAGGTACGACAAATTATCGTATCCTCAGTAATAACGCTTTGTTTCACTGATCTCATAGATTATTCAATAGTAACTGTAAAATAGATATGGTTAGTATAGTGACGATACAAAAACAAAGTAAATATCAATATACGAGTATATAGATTTTAACCATGCAGTATCCTACAACGCTGCACTTTCTATCTTAATTGGAGCTAAACTCCGCAATTTGTGATGCCATTTTAAATTTAATTTGTTACCCTGATTGGAAATCGAACCTAAACCCTTCAACTGGATAAAGTGAAACGCTGCTTTACACTGCAATAGTGTAAATAAAACTAGGCCACTTTAAAAATATAATAAAAGACAATGCAGCTAACGATATAGAATACCCATTTACCAAATCTTTTGTTACGAAACGTAGAAACGATTGAAAAAGATAAGAAAAGATTGGAATACCTTTTATCTTAAGCTCATGTGCACTCGGCCTCGATCATTTCAATTTCACGGAAACATTCAACTAGAAACTTTTTCACGGGGTTTTCGCCTCCACGTTCATTGTGTAATGAACTCTCCTTCAAGCGGTTACACTTGGTTAAACGAGTATGAATATGAAACATTTCTATTATCTGTACGCT
>DWMZ01002216.1:0-14515 GCA_018249855.1 Eueides tales michaeli | reverse complement strand
TACACAAAGATAATTACTGTAGGATTATTTATCTTAAATAGTTCTAAATAAAAGTCCGCGACAGCATATATCTATCTTTTATGTGTAAGTCACTATCACCAAAATAGTGAACGCGGACGAAGTCGCGGGTAACAGCTAGTTTAAACATATAGGTGAAAATAATTATACGTAATAATTCATAAAAAATATGTAGCCATTAATATCAGTACATTACAACAAGTTTCATTTTTGGATTTATATATATAGATATAGAGAGATATTGTCTGTTGAAAAATAGAAATCAACTACGCGCGTTGTCAAGACAAAGCACTGTGCTTCCCCCTGGTAATAAATCAGTAGGCTAAGGTAACTAAAATACTAAAGAATTAATTCTTCCGAGCAAGTATTTAACACGCACCCGTCGTTTACAGGCACACATTGTACCACTGCGCTGCGACAACAGTTCAGTCAGAAATTAGTCTCATTATAATTTTGGAATTCCTGTAAAACAAAGCACTAGATTTCAATTGGAACGGTTAATACGACTCGTCAATTTGATTGGCAAGACTTTGTCAAATTGGACTCTTCAGCAAGTTGAATTGGATATGAGCAATATGTTGTACATACGGAAACTTTGTTTCGCTCGTAAAACTAACGTTAAAGTGTAGTTGTTTTAAGTTTTATCTAAGTATCTATTATATAAGACTTCTTTCTTGCTTATTATTTTTATATTTATATTTAAAATAGTTTGAAAAAATACGATATATTTTTTCATATTCGTGACTAAATTCATTTCATATGATATATCACAGTTCTAGTCACTATGTAGAATATACCGCACAAACCAATAGTATCATTAATTCCTGCCCAACTTTGAGATTTTCCATATTAGGAAACGGAACTTAACGTGGCCCTTTTTTCACGACGGCCTCTTTATTGATCAGTGTAAGCGTCAATAAAAGTATTAAACACTAAGTGGTCTTTTTTTTTTATTTCTTGAAATACTTATTTCAGTTTCGCGCTGTATCTCACACATAGCAGAGTAGGTAGAGGGAACTTGTGAACCTAGTGTCAAGACACTCCGTTCCACTTCCGTTCCCCACTTTCCGCGAATTTGAGGCATTGCGTGTTGAGTGGCGGAACTCAACGCCGCGTTTTGCATTGTTACCAAAGCGAAGAAATAAAAAAACAATAAATATTTAAATTGAAAATATTAAATATTTCATTTCCTCGAGTAGGGATCGAACCCAATACCTGTCGATTACAATGAGACACTTGTGCCGCTGCGTCAAGAAGGCTCTTTCTTCTGAAATACATTTTTTGAATTTAACCAATTTTGTAAATAATTTTAATATCAAGAATAAACAAGATGCATACTCGTAGTATAATTTATGAGCACTAAATTCTTGCTAGGTTTATAGCGTGTGAATGTAATAAAACGTATTATGTACATATATTGTCACAGAGAATGGGTCATAAATTCACGACATGACGTTGTTTTAATAAAAATCATATGGCTTAATATCAAACTAGAAAAATACCAGAGAAAAGCTAAAGAAATATTATTCCTGAGATATTTTTTTTTTTTATTTTTTTTATGGAAAAGACACGGCAAACGAGCGTACAGGTCACTTGATGGTAAGTGCTCAGCGCCGCCCACGGCCCCGTGTAGCACCAGAGGAGCTACAGGAGCGTTGCCGATCTGTAAGGTGGATGGGCACCGGGGCCCGGCATTAGCCAATGCGAAACGCAGTGACCAAGGTCACTACTTAACGCTGGTTTTAAATGCCGGGGGTGGTAACAATCCGGTCGAGTCTACCCATGCGTGTTGTCATTGCTGACAACGTGACTCTCCCACTCGTACTTTAGTCGCCTCTTACGACACCATCAGTACCAGGGTGATCCTATTCTAAGCCGGAAACACACGGCGAAAATAATATTGTAATAATGTTTATTATAGTATATATGAGGACCGTTGTGGTGCAGGGACATAAGAGTGTGTGTGGTTCGATCTCCACTCGAAAAAATGAAATATTTAATTTTAAATATATGATTTTTTTACTCCGGTAATGAGACGTGAAGTTTACAGAGTTGACGATTAGTAGTAGACACTTCTGGAAGAAGTGCGTATTGAGTGGCAAAACCACTCAATATGTACTGCTTCCAGAAGTATACTGTCCAAAAGTAAACGGGAATACAAATGTAATTGGACCGGAGTGTCTTAACACTAAGTTCACAAGCTCCCTTCGTCCGACCTGTCACGTGCAGAATACGGCGTGAAGCTGAAAATAGAAAAAGTCATGTTAGTATTTGCTCCTATAAATTCGTAGGCGTTTAACTCGTAAAATAGTTTCATAAATAAACTTTTGTTTTGTTTGTAAAACAACTTTGTAAAAGATAAAAAATCTTCCCTTGGGCTAGCTTTAGGAAATAGATATAGGATGTTATTGACTTTTATTTAATACTTTCTAAGACCTTCGATAAAAATAACGTCATACAAATTTTTTTCAACTTAAATTTTACGAAGCGCATATATGGAGGTGTGCAATTTTTTGTTTTTTACCCACTTTACAGCCTTTCTACATAAATGGACTATCCAACACAAAAATAATTTCTCAAATCAAACCAGTAGTTTCTGAGATTACCGCATCCAACCCAGGAATCTTTTTATTTTTATAATATTAATTGATTAATTAATTTATTACTATTTAGATGGTAAGACATTATTTTAGATACACACCAAAATTCTGAAAATTTCTACAGAGACAAAACACAGAATACCGAACAACAGATGAATGTAAATGTTGTTTTATTTACCGATAAAAGTAGAAGTGGTGATTCATTGAATATATTTAGCGTAACCCCTTTAAAGAGTACTGAAATGACCAAATGGTGAATAAAAACATTAGGTTACTTTACATAATACTAGTGACCACCCGCATGCTGAATTATTAATAGCTATAGATAGATGTACATGTGTATGGACATGTAAATAAAAATATTATATATAAAAATATATATGTAGCTTATTAAACATATATTAATCAATTTTCCTTTTTTCACACGTACCAACATAACAATAATAGCCAAAAGCTTAGATTCAAGAGGAATACGTAAGACTCATACGTAATACCCTCTAAGACGCATATAACCGCATGTGACACAAAAACAATATCATGAATATTATATTATCTCGCAAGGACATATTCGCTGCGCTTAGCGGGGATTGTGGAATAGCAAGTATGTAGGATTTCAAATTCAAATTCAAATATTTTTATTCAAAATAAGAAGTTACAAGCTTCGTTTTTTGAACATCAAACAATTTACCACCAGTTCACTAAAGTTACTGCCTCAGACCTGAGAAGAACTGGCGAAAGAAACTCAGCGGGACATGTCCTTTTTTTTAATAAAAATTTTACATTTTCATATAATTAAGTGATAATGATACCTTTGAAATAGCCTGGAGCGAGCATTTTATTCCCAAGGCGTGTTATCTTTTATAAAAAATAATATGGTAATAACCTTTAACACACAAACGTCTTTTCACAAACAAATAAAGTAGTTTTTACTTTTGACAGCCACGACGGCTGTGATTATGTGTATTTGCTCGATATGATTGCTTGAATATACTTCTCCGCTTAATATATTTATTTAACTTCTAAGAATATTTTTTAGACTTGGTACTGCTGAAGTATGTGTGCTATAAGCCTTTTCATCTTATATATAGGCAATATAACAACAAAACAATGTTAATTAAACATTTTGATGAAGAATTTTATTGCACTTTCATTAACATTTAACAATAGGTATTCGCGGCTTACAAACTTTGTTTGACAAACTCCTCACAAAAAGAGCCCATAACTGTAAAAAATGAAGAAATAGATTATGTAAGGGAATATGTGTATTTGGGACAGTTAATATCTACTGAGGAATGTATGCAAAAAGAAATAGAAAGAAGGATAACTAATACTTGGAAGAGATATTGGTCACTTAGCGAAGTTATGAAAAACAAAAACATGTCTATGAGAAACAAGAGGAGAGTATATAATATGTGTATCCTACCATACTTACTATATGGGTGCCAAACATGGGCATTGACAGAAGAACTATTAGAAAAGTGGCGGGCCCAATATGGACCCGCATAGCGAAAGATAGAATAAAGTGGAAATCTTTAGAGGAGGCCTATGTCGAAAGACAAGCTGAAGTGTAAAAAAAAAAAAACGACCGTTTACCGATACTTAATTTAAATAATTTATGTAAAGAAAAAAAAAAAAAAATAATGTTATTAGTATTTTGTAAGAAAATCTTTGTAAAATAAGTTCAGCAATAAAGGCTATTTTATTTATTTTATTATTTTTATTCGCGGTTTACACTAAAAAAATGTTGTTTCTAGTTATTACGAGAGATTACCACGTTCAGTATTAGCGCTTTATAATATTAGTACAGAGGTATTATTATGTAATAATATAGATCAAATAAGTGTCGGCTAAACGCGAGTCAGATAGGCTACTGGGGGTTCCGTATAAATTTCATGGTTGTAGGTCATGGTCACGATTTCGAGACCAGATCCTAATTTAGTTCCATATAGAAGATATTAACGAACAAAAGATGCATGAATATGGTCGTGAAAGCAAAATCGAAATGATATTTTCCGCATTCACCAAATAACATTCAGAGTTGAGGATTACGGAGGCAAAACGCTTTTGTAGAGGATTTTAATTTAGACCGTTATTGAATTTTTCGTGATTGTAAACTAGTTTTTTCCGATTTTTTGATGGGTAAAACTTTAAGTTTATGATGAAAGGGTCTAGTGTGATAATCATAGCTACACTGGCTTTTATTTAACTTAAATTTAAAGTATCGTAGGAAAAAATATAATTTTTGATTGCTTTTTGTCTAAAATAGCAACAATCGATGTTTAGTCTGTTGTATTTTAACTAAAAGGACCAATAACTTAGACTTTATAAACCTTTACTGCACAATCTTATAGAATAACATTTATATAAATAAGTCCCTTAATCTCATGAATGAAAACACTGATACTACACTGATAATGAAAACACATATCAACGAGAAGCCACTAATATTAAAAGCTTTAATTTATGTAGAGAAAATAATTTTATCAATGACTTACAGCAAATTAAGCCATAAGTTTTAAGTATGTATTCAGAATATAAAAAATTTCAGGCTCTTACGCTTCATAGCTTCTTGAATTAAAATTTCTAACATCCTGAGAAAATTACTATGACTTAAAAATGGGTCCCTCAGCTATACTAAAACATAAAAGACAACTTCAAGTTCCAACAATGAAGTCAAACGTAATTCGTACACGAAACTTCTCTCATAAATGACACACACACTAAGCTCGTTTACTTTCTTCTAAAAAAAGGTAAAAATCGTTTAAAACTTTTAATGAGATACGCTGACACTCTTTATCTTTATACAACGTGGGACGATCCTTGAGCTTTGTTTATTTGTTTAAATTGACAAGTACTTTAGAATAATGAAGTGCAAATACTGGGCTCAGTTTTAACGTGAAAAAATTAAGTTCCTTAAACATATCCTACGTGGATATTCCATGTGTTCATTGTGTACTTTTTGTGGCGTATTTTTGAACGTCCTATGGCATTATTTTTTTTTATTTTTTCCTAGGAAAACTATGGAGTGTTATCAGCTTGACGGTTATGTGCATATGTATACATATGTGAATATATATATTAACTTATTTTAATCTCTTCTTAATGAGATGTTTTTAGTTATGATTCAATGTATATATTCAGCCGTTTGAATAACATTAAATTTTATTTAGGTACTTAAAAGATGTGGGCAACTTCTACTGGTCTCATCGATTCCATGTTTATATATTCTTCACCAACTAACAACAGACTTATTAAATGTGTACTCAATGAGTACAATACTATAACCTTAATAGGTAAAATGTAGACAAAAGGTTAAGAAATCTCAATAAACGAAACGGAGAAAAAAAATCTCTAAAGAGTATTCTATATCGCTGGTTCTTTAAATTCTTAATTTATTAATATAATTCTATTGCAGTCTACCAAGGCAATACGCAGTGTTAGGTTCTGTTATATAACATTCACAGGTTCTTAAATGATAAGTTGAATCTTCCTTTTTATGATACTTTGACGAAAAGTAATACAACGAAGTACAGGAAATTTGGCCACTAAAAGTAACATGGATAAACATAGGAAATTGCTGATAATATTCAAACCGCTATAATATATATTTTCTTAAATTTTGACAAAGAACACTATCGAATTCAAAAAGTTTAATCATAAACACTAGATTTGTTAAGTTCGTCTGAACGGAATAGTAAAATTTTTATTGTTATTTTTCTCCCAATTTGGAATCTTGTCCACATTCATCGATTTTATGGTCAAGCACTATTCTACAGCACCGCTGTGTTTTTTTCATAATAATAAGGATAAGAAGTAGTCGCCATAAAACGAAGCTAAAAATAATTTACTCTCAATAGTAACGTTATGCACAATCACGCGCCTGGCACGGTAATATCCGTCTTTGGCGGAAAAGTGCCACGTACGCAAGCTAACGAAATGAGGTCAGAATTATTATTGTTATGTTTTAAATACGTCACTTATATATATGGACACTGATATTTGATATTTTGTAATTCAGGTATGGCAGAGTGGAGAACTTAGAAATTTAATGGTAAGACAATCCGTTCTGTCCCCCACGGCGGAACTCAACGATATTGACAAAAGTTTGATTGTAGTAAATTTGATTTAATCAGAAAAGAAAAAAAATATTTTATTTGAATGTTATCAATTTGTTGAACACTGAATAAATAAATATCAAATGAAATATTTTTTCTTTATTTAAAATATAAATCACGTTCCTAGCGCCATTATCAACAAAATGAAAATAAAATATCTCTCCATATCATCTTTAGGATTGCTGTCAGTTACTTTTAAAAGTAGACTGGAAATAAAAGTTTGTTATATTTTTACTGTGTGAAACACAAACAGTTTTCTATTATCAGGATATTTTCCATTAACGAGTAAGTTGATACTCATTTCCTGCTGAATATAATAACTGTAAGTCCATGGGAAGTACCCTACGGGTTTTGCGTAGGTCGCGAACTTCACACAAAATGCTAGGAATTTCACTAAAAATACGAACATTTATGCGTCGCTTGCAGACTTACTCGTATTTTTTGATTGTGTTGACTGAAAAGTCTATTTTTTTTATACTTCGCGGATATAGTACTAACCTAAATATTTATTTAAGCTTCATACTATTTTTATATTTTCCACGGTATTGTCGTATTCTTGACAGTTATCCTACAAGTACTGTTTTTCTTTTGTAAGATAGGAGGCCTATCGTGGTGCAGAGGCACAAGAGTACGAACGTGAACGAAAAATTGTGGGTTCGATCCACGATTCATGAAGTGAATTATTTAATATTTTCATTTCTTTGCACGCAATGCCTCAAATTCGGCAGAAAATGGAGAATGGAACAGAGTGTCTTAACACTAGGTTCTCAAGCTTCCTCTGCCTACCCTGCCGTGTGCGGGATACAAGCTGAGAAATAAAAAGATACCGAACCCTACAAATGTACAAAGTTTTCTTTCTCAATCGATACATATAATGATTGTCGGTAAAGGTAACAAATCAAAGGCAATATAAGAAAAAGACCATAAGTTTTGACTGCTCAATTAAGTATAGGCCGGATAAATCAGCTTTTCTTAAATATTACCTTTTCATTAAAAGCTATCATTTGGCACAATTTATACTTTATCTTAAATCAACTAAATTTATCTTAAATAAAGAGATATTAGTTTCAGGTCCTCATTGTTAACCATGAAGAAGGACAAAGGGTACATAATCATGGTTGATGAGGGTATTAATCCAGAATAGATTTACTAAGACCGAGATGCTTTGACAAATATTCTTCGTTGAAATTTAAGTTAATGTTTGTAAAAAAGATTTTTTAATTTGTATTTTTAATTTATTAAAAATTACAACAAATGGTTTAAAACACGTAACTACGTACGTACTTACGTTTCCTTAACAAGACGGTGCCATGGTCGTTAAGTGTAGTGTTCGGTGAACTGACTTGTTAAATTAGAGTGTTATGGTTTCTGCGCCTATTCAAATTGATAGATAGCAATTAAAATAAGTATTTTTAGGAAGTGTTGACGCACCGTACCGTCGCCATCATCTTGGTAGAGCTATAAATAGGAATCATCATTCATAGTTGTAAGTCACAAGTTGTACTGATAGGTCATAGTGATTAAAGAAAGTTTTCAAAAGACTTTCTTAAAGTTTATTTGTAGATTCGATGTTTATAATTATTACTCAGGAGATCAATTATTAGTATTACTAAAGTATGGGTTTCGTCACTCAATACACAATATAGGAAAGTAGAGCACAATGTGTCTTCTCACTAGATCCTCCCGCCTCATACTACTATGAAGCTTAGAAATAAATAAAAAAACAATCAGCTTCGTGCTGTATCCCGCACATGGTAGGGTAGGCAAAGGGGACTTGAGAACCTAGTGCTAAGATACTCATGTTTAGTCCCCAACCGTCCTCCGCCTCCCAACCGAATTTAAGACATAGCGTGTTGAGTGGCAGTACTCAACGTCGCACTTTGCCTTGTTACCAGAGCAAAGAAATGAAAATATTAAATATTTAATGCGAAAACATTATATCTTTCATTTGTTCAAATGGGGATCGAACCCACAACAGGCCTTTAAAAAAATATGACTAACATTTCTTCAAATACAAAAGTAACAATAAATATTGTGCAAGTAAATTAGTCTAAATCGAAATTTTATTTTTCAAATTTATATATATAACTTCAATTATCTACAAGTCTTATAAAGTAAAAAATATATATTAATGGAAAGAAAATTATAAGTAACATGCCATGAAAATTTAAAACTTAGCCATCTGAAGTCAAAAAAGTATTTAAAATAAGACAAAAGTATTTCAAATAGACTAAAGGAAATGAAATAGACCGTACAAAAAAGTTTTGACTTATTGTAAGGGGTGACATTTTTATTATTTATACATACACAAGTAAACACATCCCCGATTGGGAACTAAGCCCACAATAGTGGTGTTTATCGTCATTTGAAAGTTCGGGAGAGAAACTTTTTTAGCTTTACGCTTGAAAACCTTACGTTGAGTCACTCGTTAAATATTACATTTTCGCCAAATTTCAGGCTTTGCGTGTTGAGTGACTAAACTTAACGCCGTAGCAAGCAATAACTAAACTTATTTATATGTTTTTCTAATATTATATATAATATATTGCTTCTGTAATAACCGCAGGCGCTTAAAATGTTGAAACTATGCTTATTGTCTAGTAATGAATAACATTTTTTTTAATATTATTATACTTATCCATAAATTGCTAAAGTAACCACCATCCAAATTTGACATTCCGTGGTCGTACTAAACAGTACTCAATTATTTTCCTAAGCGGATGTGTGATGGATAAGAAGTGTGACTGTATGTAGGTACGCCAAAAGAATTAAAACCACGAAAGTTTTGAGTTTATATATTGTCAATAAACAAATATTTTTTGTAAATTAAACATGCAAAAATAGAAGATTTATTTTTTTCGAGTGGAGATAGAACCCACAACCTGTGGCGTTTACAGTCACACTCTTATGTCCTTGCGCCACGACAGTCCTCAAATATATTATAATAGAGATTATTACATACTTATCTCAGAAATATAATATTTCTTCGGCTTTTCTCTGGTATTTTTCTACTATGATATTAAGCCATATGATTTTTATTAAAACAACGTCATGTCGTGAATTTATGACCCATTCTCTGTGACAATATATGTACATAATACGTTTTATTACATTCACACGCTATAAACCTAGCAAGAATTTAGTGCTCATAAATTATAATACGAGTGTGCATCTTGTTTATTCTTGATATTAAAATTTCTTACAAAATTGGTTTAATTTAAAGAATGTATTTCAGAAGAGGCCTTCTTGACGCAGCGGCACAAGTGTCTTATTGTAACCGACAGGTATTGGGTTCGATCCCCACTCGAGGAAATGATATATTTAATATTTTCAATTTAAATATTTAAGGTTTTTATTTCCTTGCTTTGGTAACAATGCAAAACTTGGCGTTGAGTTCCGCCACTCAACACGCAATACCTCCAATTCGGCGGAAAGTGGAACGGAGTGTCTTAACACTAGGTTCCCAAGTTCCCTCTGTCGACCCTGCCATGTGCGGGATACAGCGTGACATTGAGCTGAGTAATTTTAGAAATAATAAAAAAATAAACACATAACTTTTAATAATATTATTGCCGTGAATGAATGAATAGGCCGTCGTGAAAAAAAGGGCCACTTTAAGTTCCGTTTCCCAATATGGAAAATCTCAACACTATTGGTTTCTCGACACTGTTGGTTTGTGTGGTATATTCTACATAGTGACTGGGGCTAAGATATATCATATGAACAGAATTTACTAACGAATATAAAAAAAATATATTGTATTTTTTCAAACTATTATAAATATAAATAGAAAAATAATAAGCAAGAAAAAAATCTTACATAGTAAATACTTAAATAGAACTTAAAACAACTACACTTTAACGTTAGTTTTACGAGCGAAACAAAGTTTCCGTATGTACAACATATTGCTCATATCCAGTTCAATTTGCTGAAGAGTCCAATTTGACAAAGTCTTGCCAATCAAATGGACGAGTCGTATTAACCGTTCCAATTGAAATCTAGTGCTTTGTTTTACAGGAATTCTAAAATTATAATGAGACTAATTTCTGACTGAAATATTGTAGCAGTGCAGTGCCACAATGAGTGTCTGTAAACGACGGGTGTGGGTTAAATGCTTTAATATTTTTGTTACCTTACCCTACTAATTTGTTACCAGCACAGTGCTTTGTCTTGACAACGCGTGCAGTTGATTTCTGCTTTTCAACAGACAATATCTCTCTATATCTATACATACAAATCCAAGAATGAAACTTGTGTAATATACTGATATTAATGGCTACATATTTTTTATGAATTATTACGTATAATTATTTTCACCAATATGTTTAAATGTGCCTTATCTATATCAAACACCCAAAGAGAAAAATTAAACAAAAGTAGAAATTGTTCAAATTCAAATAATTTTATTTAAAATAAGAAGCAACGTGAGGTCGTCGTGGCGCAGGAACACAAGTGTGTGACTGTAAATTGATTCCCACTAGAAAAAATGAATTTAATATTTTCTTTCTTGTGCTCTGATGTCGAAGCAAATCGCAGTGTTGGGTTCCGCCAGTTAACATGCAATACCTCCAAAATTCGGGCGAAAAATGGAGATCGGTGTGTCTTAACATTAAGCTCCCTCTGCTACATGTGGGATACAGCGTGAGTGCGTGTGGGGTACAGCCTTACTCATAGACATATATTTGAGTACCTATTTTTATCGACTATTAGTGTTTCGGAAAACACTGGCTGTTTGCCGAGCTTTGCCATGTGGGGGCCGAACCCGCAACCACCGCTTTTGCAGTCTGACGTCGTCCCCATTACGGTTTTGTTTTAGCACGTCAAAAAGCTTATAATACTCAGGCATAAAAACCCTCACTCATACGTCACTTAACTACCTTTAAAGTTCTAGAGAAATGAAATGGCTGGATAGAAATGAGAACTCTTTTGAATGAAATTTAACTTTGGTCTTAAATATAAAAGCTATAATGTCAGTATGTTGTTAATTTAATATAATCTTTTTTTAAATACCTACTACTCTGATTGCCTATTTTAAGATACATATTATGAATAAATTTATATTCTCATAATTTTTTTTCGGTTGTGAGAATAAGCTGGAAACCTCTACTCATACACCAATATGTATATAAACGTACCGGTTTTGTGTAAATAAGCTAGATAAGGATTGAAAATATAAATTAAAAAAATGTGGTATATATATATATATATATATATATATATATATATATATATATATATATATATATATATATATATATACATATATATGACCTAACTTCTTTACTCTGGTAACAAGGCAAAGTGCGAGGTTGAGTTCTGCCACTCAACACGCTATGCCTTAAATTTGCTTGGGAGGCGGAGGATGGTTGGGGACTAAACTAGAGTATCTTAGCTCTAGGTTCTCAAGTCCCCTCTGCCTACTCTGCCATGTGCGGGATATAGTATGAAGCTGATTTTTTTTTAATTTATTTCTAAGCTTCATAGTAGTATGAAGCCGGAGTATCTAGTGAGAATACACTCTGTGCTCTACTTTCCTATATTGTATATTGAGTGGCGAAACCCATATTTTAGAAATACTAATAATTGATCTCCTGAGTAATAATTATAAACATTGAATTGACAAATAAACTTTTAGAAAGTCTTTTAAAAACTTTTTCTAATCACTATGACGCTGATTTTTTTGATTTGATCAGTACAACTAGTGATTTACAATTATTAATGATGATTCCTATTTATAACCCTACCAAGATGATGGCGACGGTACGGTGCGACAACACTTCTTAAAAATACTGATTTTAATTGCTATCTATCAATTTGAATAGGCGCTGAAACCATAACACTCTATTATGACAAGTCACTTCACCGAACACTACACTTAACGACCATGGGACCGTCATGTTAAGGAAACGTAACTAGTGTTACATTTCTATAACAAGACGGTGTTTTAAAACATTTGTTGTAATTGTAATAAATTAAAAAAACAAATTAAATAGTCTTTTTTACAAACATTAATTTAAATTTCAACGAAGAATATTTGTCAAAGCATCTCGGTCTTAGTAAATCTATTCTGGATTAATACCCTCATCAACCATGATTATGTACCCTTTGTCCTTCTTCACGGTTAACAATGGGGACCTGAAACTAATATCTCTTGATTTAAGATAAGTTTAGTTTCAAGTATAAATTGTGCCAAATGATAGCTATTAATGAAAAGGTAATATTTAAGAAGAGCTGATTTATTCGGCATAGCATTACAGTTTTGTTTTATCCATAAACAAGACATGTATGTATGTATGTATGTAGGTAAAAATTTGAATGTGATCATCTTTGTATTTAGGCTTCCAAGTATTTATTAAATATATGTATAAATATATTTGTATGTTTGTACATAAACCTCTCGGAAACTTAGTCGTATCGAGATGATCCTTTATATTTTAAATGAGATATGTTCTCACTTAAAGAACGTCCAAGTTTAATAAAATTCACTTAAATTAGTCAGTGAGATACCCGTATCCTGGAATATGCTTACTTGTTGTTTAATTAAAAATCGTTGTATGATATTCTTGGTATTTTAAATGCTAAGTTTGTAACTACACTTTATTTACGTTAGATACTATAACAAATACATAGTTTATGTTAACCTTATACACTCGTTTCGTTACTTTCGTTTTGATAAAGGCTTCAAAATCATTCAAACGTTCCTTTCGCGACCCCTATGCTTAATTGAGCAGTCAAAACTTATAGCCTATTTCTTATATTGCCTTTGATTTATTACGTTTACCGACAATCATTATATGTATCGATTGAGAAAGAAAACTTTGTACATTTGTAGGGTTCCGCATCTTGTTATTTCTCAGCTTGTATCCCGCACACGGCAGGGTAGGCAGAGAAGGCTTGAGAACCTAGTGTTAAGACACTCTGTTCCATTTCTATTCTCCATTTTCTGCCGAATTTGAGGCATTGCGTGTTGTGTAGCACAGCGCTTTGCGTTATTATCAGAGCAAAGAAATGAAAATATTAAATATTTCACTTCTTCGAGTTGAATCGTGGATCGAACCTACAACTTTTCGTTCACGTTCATACTCTTGTGACCCTGCACCACAACAGACCCCCTATCTTACAAAAGAAAAACATTACTTGTAGTATAACTGTCAAGAATACGACAATACCGTGGAAACTATAAAAATAGTATGAAGCTTAAATAAATGTTTAGGTTAGTACTATATCCACGAAGTATAAAAAAAATAGACATTTCAGTCAACACAATCAAAAAATAAGAGTAAGTCTGCAAGCGACGCATAAATGTTCGTATTTTTAGTGAAATTCCTAGCATTTTGTGTGAAGTTCGCGACCTACGCAAAACCCGTAGGGTACTTCCCATGGACTTACAGTTATTATATTCAGCAGGAAGTGAGTATTAACGTACTTGTTAATGGAAAATATCCTGATAATAGAAAATTGTTTGTGTTTCACACAATAAAACTATAATAAAGTTTTATTTCTAGTCTACTTTTAAAAGTAGCTGACAGCAATCCTAAAGATGATATGGAGGGAGAGAGATATTTTATTTTCATTTTATTGATAACGGCGCTAGGAACGTGATTTATATTTTAAAGAAAGAAAAAATATTTCATTTGATATTTATTTATTCAGTGTTCAACAAATTGGTAACATTCAAATAAAATATTTTTTTTCTTTTCAGATTAAATCAAATTAACTACAATCAAACTTTTGTCAATGTCGTTGAGTTCCGCCGTGGGGGACAGAACGGATTATCTTAAC
>DWMZ01002215.1:0-14517 GCA_018249855.1 Eueides tales michaeli | reverse complement strand
TGAAAATCGGTTTAGCAGTTTAAGAACTACAAGCACTTTGCCAATGATAAGATCCACGAGGCGGGGATCCTTTAAAATTTAAGAAATTTTCCACGAGTAAAAGTTACTATAACATAAAATATTAATCTATTTACAATATAGAAAACTTATAATAATAGGGCTCTTGGCCTTGATTCGATAATATTCCCATTACAAGATCCTCCTGAATTTTAATAAGAAAGTCGGAGTCCCAAGTTCCAGAAATTAAGGCCGACTTATTTTAGACTTACAATATGGTTCACTGTCGCGGAAAACTAATTTCGTTGTTAACTAATGTTCGTTGAGTGTTTCTGATGAATGAGCTTAAGTTTTAAAAATAGTTTTAAACATAACACAATTATGGTTTTTTAATGTTGTTGGAATAGCGTTTGACCTTAAACGTAGAGGTTGTAGATTGGGTTCCCGCTTGAGGGAATAGGTTATTTAATATTTTCATTTTCTCGCTCTGCTAGTAAGGCAAAATGAGACGTTAAGTGTTGGAGCTCAACACTCAATGCCTCCAGTATTCACCGGAAAGTCGAGAAAGGGAGTGTCATAATGAGAACGGAGTGTCTTTATACTAGGTTCCCTCTACATTTACTGCTAAATGGTGGATACTGTGTGAAAAAAACGTATCACGTGATATGAAAATCCAATTTATATGCAATACGCAATCCACTGTATTAGCCAGACGGTAACGAGCTTTTCATTAACCACGTTAGGTGTTTGGTTATTTCGTAAAGCTCTTTTGTAAAACTATCGCCAGTACGTTGAACTGTCTGGACACTGAAGTGTCGAGTAATGTTTTATTTTTCAGTTTCACGCTCTATACCGTACATGGCAGGGTAGATAGAGGGACCTCGGTGTTAAGACACTCCGTTCATTTCCCCACTTTCTGCTGAATTTGAGGCATTGGGTATTGAGTGGCGGAACTCAACGCTGCGTTTTCGGAGTCGTACCCACAACCATTGCTTTTAGAAGACGCGAGGTCCCAAAATTTATGCATGAATATTTAAATCAGTGCGTAAGAACTTCAAGAAGCTGCGGTGGGAAGGTAGCGGTTTTGATCTAATATGGCCATGTATGTACGTATAACATTACATGCGGTTACGTACGTATGTATATGATTGAAAATGAATTAAACGTTGTACTTACATTATTTATCCTTTACCAAAACAAGGTTCCCAAAAATAGAAATTATTATTTGCTAGTGAACAAAATGCGGCGTTGAGTTCAGCCACATATCACGCAATGTCTTGAAATACCTGCTTTTTAGCTTTTAATTTGTTTGTAAAATTTTCCACAATATTTTAAGTAAAAAAGCTCGTTAAAACAATAAAGGCGTACAATTTTGTCAGTTTTACTTGAAATATTTTGAGACGTCTCACTTCTAGACGTTCTCTAAGAGCCATTGTTTGATAGTGTGAAAATATTTATTCATTATATATGAAAAGCTTTTAATGTAAGCTCTGTTGATTATTTTTTATTAATCTCTAGTTTTTTTGTGTTAATTAATTTAAATTTATATCAATCCATATATATTTAATGATTTTGTTATAATATATTTTTGAATCTCTTTTGGCTTTTTGGCATGGTGATGGGGTACTGAGTTTAGCATCAGGTCGTAGGTTCGATTCCCACTCGACGAATTTAAATATTGACTTTTTTCACTTTTCTTACCGTTTTCCCACTTTCTGATAAATTTCAAGGATTGGATCTTCAGTGGCGGAACTCAACGCCGAGTTTTTACTAATTACCCGAGCGTGATAATGAAGGTATTACATGTTTTATTTTTCGATTGAATTTATAACAATTGCGTTTACAGCGATACACTCGTGTCTATATGTCACGATGGACCCCTCTCTCTCGTCGTCCTTGACGATGAAGTAAATGATTTAAATTTTTTTTTCAGCTTCACGCCGTATCCCACACGTAGCATGGTAGACAGAGGGAACTTGGGAACGTAGCGTTAAGACACTCCGTTCCGTTCTCCATTTTCCGTCGAATTTAAAGCATTGCATGTTGAATTGCAGAACTCAACATTGCGCTTTGCCTTGTTACCAGAGCGAAGAAATTGAAACGATAAATATTAATATAATATCATATTTTATTTTCTCGATCGAACCCACAATCTATCAAGTTTACAGTCATACGCTTGTGCCACTGCGCCACTAAAGGCCTCAAAATTAAACGTGTAAAGCACTTTGATATTAAATACTACCTATTTAAATTTCGGTTTAAAACATTGCATCTACAGTCAGCAATTTATCTCCCGGAAAGCTGAAGCAATTTAAAAACTGCGGCCTTTATGTGTGAGATAGTGGTTGATTGATGTTGATTTATATTTTTTTAGTTTTATCACTGCATCGTTTTTCAGCTTTTTGTTGTTTGATATTTCATAGTATTTCATTGTAGAGTATAAAATTATTGTGAAAAATGTGGAAATTAGTTTTGAATTTATTTAGTCTAGTATAAATAAAATATTTTCATTATTTTTAATACTCTCAAGCGATCAAGTTTATAAATAGAGTTTCCATATATTTAACATGTTTTTTATAAAAATTTGCAGTTACGACACTGTTACGTCAAATTCAGAAAGCATTAGGTAAAGAGCAGCGGAACACAACGCCGTGCTTTGGAATAAATAAAATATTTCATTTCCCCGTGTGAACCATCCCGTTTACAATCGTACGCCTGTGACCGTTCGCGGCTTTGTTCGTTTTAATTACACTTTTATTTACTTATCTCAATTACTTTCGTGTTCTAATGACATTATTACTTTTATAACGATATCAATATGTTGATAACTTAATTGCACCTAAATGAATTTGGTAGCAATTGTGAAAATTTGGTAGCAATTGTTTCAAACTGAATATTTTAAATATACAGACATATTTCTTTTTATTTTCTAACCAATTGGATTAAAAGAAATGTTGAACGAAGATTGCCACATTATAAAAAACTGCATTTAAATTTAAATTAGCTGTTTCTGAGATTAGCTCGTACACATGCACAGACAAAAATTAAAAAAAATATATTTTGGAACCTATTTTACATTAATAAACGTCCCCTATAAAATATTTATAAATATATCTTTCGTGTACAGTGTATTTTTTTTTAATTACAAAGATTATTTTAGTTAGTAAATATGAACGAGTAAGTTAATGGAGACCAAGTCATTTGCATAGAAATGTCTTTGATAGTTATTTAAAGGACTCGAACCAGAATGGCTTTCTATTCAGTACACTTTCCACTGAACATTTAAAGCTTTTTATTTCACAAGATCAAGATCATTTCATCAGTTTTATTTATTTTTACGCTGTTTTCAACCGCAAAAATAAGTAAAAAAATTGTGTAGACACACAAGTCTGTGGCATCGTAGCTTAACTAATGAAGGAATTGAGTGCAATAATATCGTTTATTTTCGCCATTGTTACACATTTTAAAATGAAACAATTTTAACCAGCTTAATCGCATATATATTTTGGCAACATTCATCAACAGTCTACCTGACACGGACTACTGTAAAGTGTTCGAAACGTCGGGTTTCCAAAAATGTTTATCAATAAATATACGAGATTAATCCGGTAAAAATTGTTTCATTTAAAACGATTTGAGTGTCTTCTCAAGCTTTGTTCATCCGGTGGTCCTTAATGTTTTATGAAAATCGGATTATCAGTTTAAGAACTACAAGTGCTTTGTCAATGAGGTAGTGGATTTTTGAGATGATATTTTTTTTCTATTAATAATGTTATTAGCTTCTTCGTTGACTTTTATTATAATAAAATTAAATTAAAGCGGAAATTAAATAACTGCGGCGTTGAGTTCCGCCCCTTAACACGGAATGCCTTACATTCGACGGAAAGTGGGAAGCGGAAGTGGAGTGGAGTATCTTAAAACTAGGTTCCCAAGTTCCCTCTGCACGAAAACAATAGTTGGCGGAACTAACCTAAATCATGTTTGTTAAAATCGTTATTCGTTAAACTTGTATTACCTACTATTTTTTTTTCAGTATTTCGCTTAAAACAAAAATTCAAAGCAAGTAAAGTATTCTATAGGAAAAGAAAGGGACAAGACGGCTATTAAGCAGCCGCAGCCGCACAAGCGTGTTACTGTAACTGACGGGTTCTGGGTTCCATCCCCAGTCAGTTAATATTTTCAATTTAAGTATTTAATTTCTTCGCTCTGGTAACAAGGCAAAGCGCGGCGTTGAGCTCCGCCGGTCAGTAAGAAATGCCTCAAATTTGGCGAAAAGTGGGGAAAGGACGTGGAACGAAGTGTCTTAGCACTAGGTGCCCAAGTTCTCCCTGCCTACCCTGCTATGTGTGGGACACAGCGTGAAGCTGACAAAAAAGATTTACGCTGTATTTCGTTTATGGAATGGTAGACAGAGGGTTATTGGGAACCTGATGGTATATTACATTAATAATCAAAATGTTTATTTTCATCTCACTATAGTCTTTAAAAAATAACAAAATAAACCAATGGCGAACAGTTAAAGCTAATGTGAGAGACGGGTGTCCATACTGGGAACTAGTAGTTTGTAGTTAAAACACTCCGAAAACACTCTCACTTTCCGCTAAATTTAAGGTATGCGGCGTGATGAGAGGCAGAACTCAACACCGCGCCTTGCCTTTACTACAACGAGCAAAAGAAAATAATATATATTTTTTTTTGAGCGGAAAATTAACCCAGGACCGCCGAGCTAATGGGTAATACTCACATCTTTGTGCTATTGGGCAATGACGGCCTCTTTATTTTTTTAATATTGATATTTATCAATATAGTTTATTTCTGTAATTCAGTAGTATTTCTACCTTAGTAACATAGATACATCAAAAAAAAGATACGTGACAGTAGAGAAGATGGTGAGTATATCCGTGATTACTTTAAAGTGTTCGAAACGTCGAATTTCCATAAATGTATAAAAATTAAAGATCTTATTACGTGAACCAGAAAAGATTGAAAAAAGAGGATTAAAATATGTCGAATAGTCGTTAAATTTTTTAATAAGGTGCCACGATAATACATAATCTCATACAAATCTCTCTGAAAAGAGACATTAAATATTGCAAGAAGATACTGATGATTTTTCTTCTTGTGTATGTTATAAATACATATATCGTCTTTTGCGTTAACGAATACGTTTTTTTAATGTGTCAAAGGATAACACCGCACTCTGCCGCATTAACCTTGGATTAGATCGATTTTCAACAGAATATGTAAGGGTTGATATAAGATACTGTTAAGTATGCAACGAGGGTGGTAAACTTTAAACAAAAATTAAAATTATTATATAAATTAAAAGAGTTTGTGTGTTTGTACGCGCTTACCTCAGAAATTATTCGCTTAAATAGGGCAATTCTTATGTCCGACTTTATTTTCTTTATAGAAACTATATTTTCATAATATTAATTTTATATTAATTATCGATGTTACCCAGAACATCACTATGAAATGTGTCATGTGTCATCCACATATGTTAGTTATTTCTTATTGATATATGGTAAGCAAGTAATAGTATATAAATTCAGTTATGTCACTTTGTTCAGGTGAGAGTGTTAAGACACTCCGTTCTGTTCCCCACTTTTAACCGAATTAGAGGCATTGCGTGTTGAGTGGCGTAACCCAACGCCTCGCTTTGCCTGGTTACAAGAGATTAAATATTTAATTTAAAAATATTAAATATTTCATTTCCTCGAGTGGGAAATGAACCCACAAAATGTCGCGTTTACAGTCACACGCTTGTGGCCCCTGCGCCACGACAAGCTTCCTATATCTATTTAACATATGATATGAGCGAATTGTTTTTGTTAAAGTCCGACTCGCACTTGGCCGGTTATATATTATTACTTTTGTAAAGGCAAAACCAACGCCAAATTAAATCATCTTTATCGCTCAGCTACCGTTTAACAGCTATGAAACATTTTCGTCGGGTGAAGGTAAAATGGAAAATACTCGCCTTAAGGAAAGATCTTTGCCCTTGACCTCACCCGGATGAGCTTTTTGCCCGGGCCCAGCTCCATACGAGGCCTTCTCAGCTCAATCAAAATTACTTTAGAAACATAATTTTATTTTTTAATATATATTTTTTTAAAATTTTAGCATTGTTGTGTGAAATTATTAATATTTAAAACGCTTTTATTAGCTTTGATTGTGTGTATGCGTGTGTGTATGTTTGTGAGCGTGTGTGCGTGCGTGTGTGCGAGCGTGTGTGTGTGTATTAAATGAATATAGGCTAAATTTTGAGGAATGTTTGGTAAAATATAATAGTGAAACTACCTTTAAATCTTGTCACATGCCTCAGATTAGCGCGTACAAACGATCAGACAAACAAACAGACATGTAGACAAAATTACTATTAATTATTTAACGTACCCTTTTTTTTAATATATCTTTCATGCACAGACAATTGTCAGCTACAGATTTATTATAAGTATAGATTTCGTGTCCTTGAGTAAGAGTTGAACCGAAAAAATCATGTTTACAATCCCACGTGCCATCATGGCCATCCGTAGCGTATTTTTTTACATTATATATCGATTTTCTATAAGAAAAGAGGAAAAAATATGGTATTCTTCTCTACTACTAAAAACTAGGTTTTTATAAATAAAAAGTGAAGTCACACGTTGTAAATACAGTAAAGTGCATTTTAGTTCCTATCACGTACAAATTTGTTATCAAATAAGCCGGTACCGTTTACACAGACTACTGAGGTCTGTTACGTTCATTTCAGATAGGGGAAAACGCTATTTATTTAGATATTTATTAAAAATTGTATTATTTTACCAGCTCGGCTATTGGTTTTGACATTCGGATTTAATATGATTGTTTCTCTTTATAGTTTCACGCTGTATCTCGCATATAGTTTTTTTAAACAGAAATGAACAGTGTTGAGTGATACGGCGTGAAGCTAAAGAAAAAAAAATTGCCACTCAACCCGCAATACCTCGAGAATTGGTACCACAAAGTAGAAAACGAAAGAGTCTTAGTGGAAATGGAGTGTATTAACACTAGAGTCCTAGTTTTCTTTGCCTACTATGTATCAAGTCCGAGCCTTCCTCGATAAAAGCCTAATGCAACAGAAAACATTTTGAAACCAGTGGTTCCCAGGATTACCTTGTTCAAGCATTTTTTTTTTAGCTTCACGCTGTATCCCGCACGAGGCAGCGTAGGCAAAGGGAAACCCGGAACCTAGTGTTAAGACATTCCGTTCCACTTCCGTTCCTTGAGTGGCGGAACTCAACGCCGCGCTTTGCCTTATTACCAAGCCAAGAAATGAAATATTGAATATTTAAATTGAAAATATTAAATATTCCATTTCCTCGACTGGGGATTGAACCCAGAACCTGTCGATTACAGTCACACGCTCGTGCCGCTGCGCCGCGACAGGCCTCAAATCAATGGGATTGTAGATGTCAAATTCATTTATGCATACATATTATTACACACATATTTATTTCAATAGAAAACACTACGACGTAGTTGAGTCTTACTAAAGTTGAAGGTTGCTTCTGTCTGCAGTATGCGGGAAAACGCGTGAAATTAAAAGTTTTCTTACAATTTCACGCGCATAATTTCAAGCCAGCGCATGGGCAAAAGAGGTTGTGGGTTCGATCCCCAATGGAGGAAATAAAATATTTAACATCTATATATCCTGGCCGACGGCGTTGAGTTCCGCCTGTCAACACATAATGCCTCAAATTCGGAGGTGTTCATACTAAGTTCTCATATTCCTTTTGCTTACTCTTATAATAATTTAATTATAATTATTTTTTTTTATATAAAGAAAAGATCATGTACCTCTACAATCACGCGGTGCTACGTCAGTTGAATAGACTCATCTGATCAAAGGTTATCGTGGTTTTGGGCTTAATATGGCCTCATATCGTATGTAGTTGTGTGTCAATGGGAAGCTGATAAAAACTGAGTTTACTGTTATTTTATGGTTGATTAGTAATCATATTGGTTAAATAAGTTGTTAACTTTGTAATTAAGTAAATGAATCTTTGTCTTTTAATATTTTCAAGCTCTGGTAATGAGGTCAATCGCGGCGTTGAATTACGCCACTCATTACACAATGTCTCCAGAATTCCGCGATATATAGGCAGTATACATTAACTATTTTAATAATAGCCAACCAAATATAGTTTTCCAAAACGCGATATAAAATCAGTATTTTTTTTTGTACAGTGTGCTTAATTCCGCACATTGTAGATTAGGCAGACGGAACCTGGGAAGTATTGAGAAGTTCCCATTAACACGCTTCCATTATAGTTCTGTATGCAATGCGCGATGATATCCGAAACTTAACGCCGCGATTTCGGATTGCTCGTACAATGATTAATTGTTCCAAATGTTATACATTATAGATATTGAAATAACAATACCTGCTTTATAACAAAAGGGTACGTCACTCATAAATAATAATAGAAGGTTCAATTCTACCTTTGCTATTCAACAGACCGTGAATATGTGAAGTGGCGGCCACAGTGGCGTTGGCGATTTAATTTGAATATACAATTTTGATGAGATATGTGTATATATATGTAAGTATGAATATCTGGATGATATTGTGCTTGCGTAGTCTAAACATATAATAAAATTGTAAGTGATCGTTGTCTATACATGGAATATAGATGAAAAAAAAATGATAAGAATTAAAAATGTTGTCTGTTTGTCTATGCGTTTGTACGCGTTAATCTCAGAAACGGCTAAACCGATTTAAATGCAGTCTCAGACTTATATGTTTTGGTAACCCTTGTTTAATATATAGTGTTTGTTTTATTTAAATCTTGTAGTAAATCAAAAAGTTAGGTCCGTTTAAAATATTTTGTTAAATATTTCGCTGAAATTTTAGTTTTCCATGTATAGATATTGTCTTAAAAGTGATAATATTATTATTACGAGAAGGTAGTTGAAATAAGTAAATAAAAAAGTGTAATTAAAGCGGGCGAAGCCGCGGATAAGTCACTAGTATATAATAAAATTGTAAGTGATCGGTGTCTGTACGTGGAAGACACTTAAATGATAAGATATATTAACGTAATAGAACCCAAAAAAATTTTAACAAAAAAAAAAAAAAATCAGATTTCAATTTTAAATTTTTAATATCAAAGGAATGAATCTCAAAGATATTTTAAAATATATTATCACAAAGTTCTTAAGTTAAATGCGATATAGAATTGGAATCATAGAACATAAATAATAGAGACGAGTGAGAGTATAGCGTAGCGGCGTATGAAAAATCTAAATATTTTTTCTCTTTCTCGTATTCCAACACGCACTGACTTTTCGTGGCGTTGTTTTATGAGTGGCGGAACTTAACGCCGCGCTTTGCTTTTTTATTAGGATGAGATTGTTGTTTTGTGTGTTTGTCATTGTGCTTACAATCAGACGTTATTAATTGCGGTACGACAACGTAGATAATAATTTTTTTATGGTAAACTTTCGCTAAGGAGCCGTCCATTAGTCACATGATGTTTTTTTTTAGTAATTTTTAATCTCCCCCCACCTCTTTTTGGTGTTAAGTGGTAAGGTTTAAGACTGACCCCCCCATTCCCAAAATCATCAATCAATATCTGTCCTTAAGATGCAAGTTTTAAAAAAATCGGCAATATTTCGACTTTTTAAAAAAGTTGCATCTTAAGGACAGATATTGATTGATGATTATGGGAATAATACTTAACTCGGCGAACCGAGTCACATATATTTCAAAAGTTTATATGTGTATGGCCATATTTTCACTGTACACTTTACTACACTTCACTTTACCTTAAAGGTGATAAAATTAGCTTATTTTACATATAATTATAAGCTAAAAATATCTATTCTGAGATCATCGTTTGACGAAAAATTAATACAAGTGATATCTTACTTAACCTCACCCCCCACCCTACCCCTTGTGATATTTCGTGATTTTGGGCTGAAAATATTTTCCTTCTGCCCTACCCTTCTGGTATGTGCATCGTGAAGTTATATTCATCGCGTCTATACTCGGACATGTTTGGTGGCAATTAAATATATTAGTTAATTGATTATATCAAAAGTCACTTGAATTGGTCATTATCTAAGCTTTTTTCGGCTTATTTACAAATAAGCCCCTCTGCTATGTGCAGGAAGGGAAATTGGGAAGCCAGTGTTAAGAAACTCCGTTCCCATTAAGACAACTCCGTGCCCCACTTTCCGCCGAATGAGGCATTGGGTCTTGAGTGGCGAAACTCAACGCCGCACTTTGTCACGTTACCAGAGGAAACAAATATAAATTAAATATATATTATCATTTCCTCAAATTGGGATCGAAAGCACGTCCTGTCGTGTTTACAGTCGCAATCTTGTGCCCCAGCGCCACTACAGACCTCTGAGTTATCTCAGTTAGTGACATTTATCTTCTGAATGTGTGCCGGTTACGGACCTCAGAATATACATATACGTATAGCGTATCGTTATATACACTTTATTATATAAATATATGACGTGGTAATTCTATTATTATTACTGTAGTAATGAAGTTGTAGCTTCTCGAATATTCATGTATATTTTTTTTTATGTTTATATTTATTTTAATTGTGGTTTGATATCCAATTTAGGAAATGTTTACTTTTAGATATGGTGTATGTTGTTTTCGCTTACTTGATCATGCCAGACAAGATATGGTTCTGGATTCTGCGTAATGTCTTAAAAATAGAGTAGGAATAGAGAATAGGTACTTTATGTGGTACAATAATAATATGTACTTAACTTTGTTAAAGAGTTTTTCCACTTTTAGGTAGCAAAACTACTTTTTTTATTAAAGCCATAAAAATATTAACGAAGCGGGAATTGAACCCGTTCTTATAGGAAACCGTCCAAATTGGATATATGATTGAAGTTCTCTTTTTATACGTTTACTAAAAAGTAGTTAGGTACATTATTTTTTCTTGTTTGTTTCTCCTATTATTTCTTAGTCTTGCTAAAAGCGTACTGTAGCAATTCATTGACTGGTATGTATGCATTGTTGTTTAGTTTCTTACTGTATACCGCACATGGCAGGGTAAGCAGAGGGAACATGGGAACCTAGTGGTAAAACATGTCTTTCCCATTAGGACACTTTCGTTTCCACTTTAACCCCGATTGTTACCAGGGCGAATAAACGAAACTATGAAATATTTCATTGCCTCGAGTGGGGATCGAACTCAGTCACAGTCTCAAGCTTGTGCTCGTGCGCCAAGACAGACATCAATGTCTGTGTACATGTGTTACCACAATCGTTCGCCATTCAGTGATAAATACGTAATTTGGTGTCGTATTGACCGAGGACGACTCTATAGATAATCTTTTATCTGGCTATTAAATAATGAGGCGGAATGCTCGCGGCCAGGTCCAGTATAGTCGCGGACGTCTTCATGAAGTGTTTTAAACGTTAAAATTTTGAACTTGGCTCTTTTTTTTCTCATTTAAAAAATGAATTTTGTGTTACGTGAAGTGAGTTGATAGGTGCTTTTATATTGAAATTTCGTAAACGTTAAAATTTTGAACTTGGCTCTTTTTTTTCTCATTTAAAAAATGAATTTTGTGTCACGTGAAGTGAGTTGATAGGTGATTTTATATTGAAATTTCGTTGTCAGTGTTGAAAATGCAGTGGTGGTTTATGATTTTATAGAGATTTGGCAAGCTGGTGTCGTGTAGTGCCAAGATGTTGTTGAAGGTTAGTTTTTTTTTATTTTTTCAGTTTTACAGCTTTTTAAGGGGATAAAAAAAAATCGGTCACTACTTACTAGATTTAGTGGGGAACGGAGTGACCATATTTGTTAAGTTGTGTGCCAAGGTTTCCTCTGTATATATGTGATCCTGCTATTTTATTCTTTTTCTGTAGCTTTACACTGTATTCCGCATATGGCAGAGTAGGCAGAGGGAATCTATGAACACTCCGTTTACATTAAGACACTTTCGTTTATCACTATCATTATTTGTGTTTATTTTGTGGTAATATATTATGTTTTTTATTATATGTGACTCAGTTCTCCGCTTTTAGTAGAATAATAAACAATAGTACATCACAGGAGCGATATTGTTATTTTTTTTAAAATATATAGTTAGATAATTTCCTAAATGGGACTCGGGTATAGGCATGTCTTTAACGTCAATTCTGAATATTATATAAGGCTCGAAATTAAATATTATATTGTGTATTTTTTGATACAAAATTGTTAAGTTCAACATACTTTACTCATTACGACGTTATCGAAACCACGCTGTTTAAATATTTACAGTTTGTCAAATATATAAATACTGATGTTTAACTGTGGTTTTTATTTCGCATTGTAAACCATTAACCTGATTTAATATAACTTATAGATTAAAGGCCTATGCATTTTTCAATTCACTAGTTCCTGAGTTTAGCTTGGTCGGCCAAACAAACTACTTAACAAGATTAGGATATATTAGTATAGATAATGAATATTACTAAGAGGATAATAAACAGATTAGACTTAGCGCTATCTAAATACGCTTTGTAAATGTGATTTTTACTACTCGAAATAAAAATAAAACTACTGATTAGCGTTCTATTTTGTTTTACTGATACTCTCTGTTTTTTATTAACAAAGAGATTTCCCGCACATGGCAGGGCAGGCAGAGGGAACTTGGGAACATAGTGTTAAGACACTCCGTTCCACTTGCGTTCCCCACTTTCCGCTGAATTTGAGGCATTGCGTGTTGAGTGGTGGAACTCAACGCCGCGCTTTTGCCTTATTATCAGAGAGAAGAAATGAAACATTAAATATTTAAATTGAAAATATTAAATATTTCATTTCTTCAATTGGGGATTGAACCCGCAATCTGTCGGTTACAGTCACACGCTTGTTCCGCTGCGCCACTACAGGCCTCAAGGTTTTTCAAACTGTTTTTATATATGTATATATAAAATATCGAGTTCATTCATAATACTACATTATGTAATGAGTCGTAAACGTTAAAGTAAACGACGTTTCTGGAAACAATTTTAATATTATTATAAGATGGAAGAGTTTGTATGGTTGTTTGTACGCGTTAATCTCAGGAATAACTGATTCTTCACGCTGTATACTGAAGTGGCATGGTAGACAGAGGAAACTGAATATTTCTTTGTTATTTGAACTTAATATGAACATTTCTTTTTATATTGAAAAATCTGTATATCAATAAAGGTCATATATTATATGAAGTTAATAGTTTATATTTAACCTACTGTACATGTGGTTAGAATTATCTCCAGCATTTAGGTCCGTGGACGTAGTAATAGTGACTTTAAAAACGTGTGAGATGTTTGTAGTATACTTAAATTGTATAGGCTGGTGCGTAATCTCACAGTGCCTTGGCAAGGATGGAAGTGTCTTAATGGGAACGGAGTGTCTTGACACTAAATTGCCTCTGTGTAACCTTGAAGGTAAAAAAAAATTGTCCGTTTAGTATACAACGTAATATCATCGGTTCCTTAAGTGTAGTTAGAACAGAATTTAACTATGAAAATATTTACATTAATTATATAATGATCCCGGATGATGTACTAATATTTTCTTAGAACACTTACAATTTTAGTGCAGATTAGTATACTCATTTCGACACTGCGATAAAGTGTCAATGTATTACTGATAACTGTTATCAGTTAATGAGTTTTGTTTGGCTACTAGCTTTAGCCTTTGACTTTGCGATTGTGTTGAGGTATTTAATAAGTACGTATTAAAATTGTGTATAGTTTTCTTAGATTTTCGTACTATTTTGTCTAAGACAGATAGAAATCTATTATATATATATATATATACTAACAGCGATCATTTACAAATTATATATATATATAATTTGTAAATGATCGCTGTTAGTATATGGAGAGATATGTGGCACGCTCACCATAATTAAAAAACTGAATTTAACATGAGGCGTGTCGTGGGGGTTGTGGGTTCGATCCCCACTCTAAGAAATGAAATAAATATATAATATTTTCAAATTAAATATTTAATATTTTCATATCTTCGGTCTGGTAACGAGGCAAAGTGCAATTGAATACGGTCAATCAACACGCCTTAATTTCGGCGATATTAGGGGAATGGGAACGAAGAGTACATTAACACTAGTTTCCCAAGATCCATCTGCTTTGGGTAGCTGGGACTAGATATAAATTGGTAGCGTGAAGCCTAAAAAAATATAAGGAAAATTTTGTGTTTTTTTTTTGCACCATTTCATCATTTATCCGTCTGCCATAATAACCTTTCTCATATCAATATTAATATGACTCGAGAGCTATTTTGTTTACAATTATTTATCGATACTAGTTACACTCTACCAACGCACCGTCACGTGCGTTTACACGTGGATATTTTCTATGTAACGCGTGTATAGTTTGAGTTTATAAATGATGGTGTGTTTTATATACTATACTTATAATAAATGTGTAACCGAATACATATATATATATATATATATATATATATATATATATATATATATATATATATATATATATATATATATATATGTCTTTTT
>DWMZ01002214.1:0-14520 GCA_018249855.1 Eueides tales michaeli | reverse complement strand
CGGGATACAGCGTGAAGCTAGAAAAAACAAAAAAAATAAAAAAAAACCTTTTGTGAGGCGCGGGGACGTAAACGATAGGCTGTGGTTTCGTTCCTCACTCGAAGAAAAGAAATATTTAATATTTTCAATTCTTCGCTCAGGCAAGGAGGCAAAGCGCGACGTTGCAATAACGCTATGCCTCAAATTCGACCAAAAAGTGAAGAATGAAACGGAGTATAGTTGACTATTTTTTACCACTCATTCACGCTACACTTATTTTTTATTTTTCAGCTCTCACGCGTTATCCCGCACACAGAAGGGTACAGAGACAACTTGGGAACCTAGTGTTAAGACACTCCGTTCAGTTTTCCACTTTCCGCGGAATTAACGCCGCGCTAAAATGTAAATTTGAAACATTTCCTCGAGTGTAGATAGGACCCTCAACCTGTAACGCTTACAGCCAAAAGGAATAAAAAAAATAATAAGACAAAATATTTTCATTTATTTATTTAAAGAATAAAAAAAATAATTTATACTACCGAGTATTTTATTATATTAACAAAGCATTTGATACAATCCATCTACATACTACTTATACTATATTATATAGATACAAATGTTTTGGTTCACACTTAAAGAGGACAGACATACAAACATTATTATATTATATATAAATTACAAAAAAATAACCTTCGCCCTAAAAGAATCTTGTAATCCTTAACAGCTAAATTTTCATAACACTCAGCTTCACGCTGTATCCCATACATGGCAGGGTAGGCAGAGGGAACTTGGGAACCTAGTGTTAAGACACTCCGTTCCACTTCCGTTCTCCACTTTCCGCCAAATTGACACGCATTGCGTGTTGAGTGGCGGAACTCAACGCCGCGCTTTTGCCTTGTTACTAGAGCGATGAAATGAAACGTTAAACATTTAAATTGAAAATATTAAATATTTCATTTCCTCAAGTGGGGATTGAACCCACAACCTGACTGTTGCATACTACATTTAAAAACGTATAAAAATTTGAACGAAGCAAGATTTGAACCCGCGCCTCCTCGAATCCGTCCAAGCGCTGTGACCACTAAGCTATTCTGTCTGTTACAGACAGGCACAAAGACATACAGACAGGTTAACCATAACTATACAAAGAAACATACAAATAAAAGTTTAAATAAAAAAGAACATTTTAGAGAATTTGAAAAGAATTGTTGTCAAGTTTGAATTGTTATAATGAAAAAGTGTATATTTCAGTAACTTTTTTTTATTCATTTTAAATATAATAAATTAAGGCTTATTACTTTTAAAGTATACAATAGAATAAAAATTAAAATAATTTTAAAATAAGTATATATGTAACGAAAATTTTATACGAGTCTACTTTTTCTTGCAAAATTTTAAAAGTCAAGTAGGCAACATGGGTCTTTTGAACAACAAAATAAAAATTAAAACAACAAATTAATCTATTACAAGTTATGGCCAAGAAAGCCAAGTTACACAATCTTTTAACAAATGATACTAAAAATTTCAAAAAAAATCTCTTATTTGGTGCAACAACGACGTATTTACTTATTCTAAAATATTTTTAGGACGCCATAAAGCCTCGTAATTACTGTTTTCATACAGATAGACATATTTATATTGTAATTAATCTGTATATAAATTTAGAAAGTGTTTATTCTTGTATATAAGCTATAATATTACTGTAAAGTTTCATATAAATCTGGTTAGTTTCACGTGTAAGGGAAGGCAGAGGCAATTTAGGAACCTAGTGTTAAGACACTCCGTTCTATTACTCACTTTCCACCGAATTTGAGGCATTGCGTATTGAGTGGCGGAATTTAACTCCGAGCTTTGCCTTTTTACCAGAGCGAAGAAATGAAAATATTAAATATTTCATTTCCTAAAGTGGGGATCGAGTTCACTACATTTTTTGTACTATTTCCATTATGTGGACGGAGAAATGAAAAGAGAAAACCGAGAAATAAGATTGTAAAAAGTGCAATTACGACACTATTGCACCAAATTGAACGATATCACTTTTTTCTAATGAGACCGATGCACGGTAGCGCGGAAGCCTTGCTTGTCATCGGCCGTGTAGTGGACTGTACGCCGTTTGCCGTCTGGGTCCATAAAACTGTAGAAACCTTTTACGGAACCCCCCTCACGTACTTCCTGGTGAGATTTGGAATCACCCGTGCTTTTGTCCTGGAAATAGAAAAAATATTTTTTTTATTTGACCTTTTCCACTTTCTACCGAATTGGATTCACCACATCACATCACGTGTTAAGACACTCCGTTCCACATCATCCACAAGATGTGGAACGGAGTGTCTTAACACTAGATTCCCAAGTTCCCTCTGCCTACCCCGCCACGTGCGGGATACAGCGTGAAACTGAGTTATTTAGCCTTGTTAAAAAATTGATAGCGCTACAGCTTTAATGGTAACATTTTGAAGTTAAATTAGTTGGAATCCGTCTAACAGGCGCGGGTTCAAATCTCGCTATGTTAAAAAATGTCTACGTTTTCCAAATATTGTATTTTTCTCTCCTAAGTATGGATTAACGTTATTCAAAAATTTGAAGTTATTTATCGTCTTATCTTCAATCACTATAAGATATATTATAACAAAGAGAATAGATCTTATATAATACTAAATTTAAAAACTCCGTCTTATTCGTTTATGTATTCTCCGTTTTATTCGTTTTATTCGTTGAGAACGAATGGCTTAGTTGGTCAGAGCGCTTGGAAGGTTTCCAAGAGGCGCAGGTTCAAATCCTGCTTCGTTTAAATTTTTATACGTTTTTAAATTTAGTATTTTCTTTCCTAAGTGTGGAATAACACTTTAAATATAGTAAAAATAAATCTTATATAAGTTTTATTACATCGATCCCACTCGGGGAAATAAAATCTTGAATATTTTCATTTCTTAGCTCTGATAACAAGGCAAAACGCGGCGTTGAGTACCGCCACTCAACACGCAATGCCTCAAATTAGGCGGAAAATGGAGAACGGAAGTGTCTTAAAAGAACGTTCCCAAGTTTCCTAAGAAGGTTCCCAAAAACAAGGTTCCAAAAGAAGGGCCCCAAATTCCCTACCCTGCTATATGCGGGATACAGCGTGAAGCTATATTACCTTTCGAAATAGCTTGCAAAAATTCAAAGAACGTTTAAAATTGGGAAATAAAAACGAGGTCGAATAAAAAGTGTTTCCGAAACATATATTATTATTTATACACGAATTGACCTTCAAGTGTAGATGTTAGCGAATCTAGATAGTCAAGTTCAATTCAAGAAGGTCGTGAATTTAATTCCATGTATAGATTTTTGTGTGATAAGCAAAAAGCAGGTGAACGCGTTTTCGTCACTTTACTTCCTATTTATCGGCTAATTTTTTTATATATTGCATGTTTAGTGGCGGAGCTCAACGCCGCATTTTGTTTCGTTACTAGTCAATCTACAGTCAGACGCTGTGTCGCAAATATAATTTCTTGTAGTTGAATATTAAGTTATTTTTAGGGTTCCGTACCTCAAAAGAAAAAAGGAACCCTTATAAGATGTGTCTGTCTGTCTGTCCGTCTGTCACAGCCAATTTGCTCTGAAACTACTCGACCGATTGAGTTGAAATTTGATGAATATATGTAAATTGGTAACCCTCGTAAGCTGTGTCGTGTGACATATCAAATGAAACAGGTTGTTGTCAGCATCTCAGATATATTTTTTTTATAATTTTTGCATAAACAAATTTTAAGTTATTTAAGAAAAACGACGAAAATCAACCATTCTGAAATTGGTACGGAACCCTTCGTGGACGAGTTCGACTCGCACTTGACCGGGTTTTTTTTATATAGATACACTTATCAATTTTCATGTCTTCTGTAGACAATAATAATATCATACTTTTTATAAATTTGTATTTAGTATTAATTACCCTAAAATTTTTGACAGTTATCCAAGATATAACACTATGGGTCCCCTAATTAATAGTTTAATTTTGCGACTGGATGCCAAATTGTGACCCAACTGTGCAATATGCCCAAGTTTCCAATGAACTCGCAAGGTTCAATATGTTCCTTTACAACATAAAGTTCATCTAATATCACAATAAATAGTAAATTATAGAAAAGTCATATTTTAAATATTTACAAAATAAAATATTTCAAGGACCAACAAAATGGTCAACTGTATTCGTGACGGTAGTGTGTTCGATTCTCATTTGGAGTAATACATTTTCTTTTTCCTTGTTTTGGTATCAAGACAAAGTGCCACCATTGCCTCTAAAAATTCGAAGAATGTACGTGAAGCGTAGAATAAAAAACATTACCTATAATATGTACAAGTGAATTTCTTTGTTAATCTTCTTCACGCTCTAATCGTTATAATGAAACTAATTAGGTATTAAAAAATACATATAAATTAGGTGGTTTTTGTTATAATTGATTGAGGCCTGTCGTGGCGCAGCGGTACAAACGTTGCCTGTAACCGACAGGTTCTGGGTTCGATCCTCATTCGAGGAAATGAAATATTTAATATTTTCAATTTAAACGTTTAATGTTTTCATTTCTTCACTCTGGTATTAAGGCAAAGCGCGGTGTTGAGTTCCGCCACTCAACACGCAATGCCTCAAAAATCGGCGGAAAGTGGGGAACGGAAGTGGATCGGAGTGTCTTGACACTAGGTTCCCGGGTTCCCTCTGCCTACCCTGCCTTGCGCGGGATACAGCGTGAAGCTAAAAAAAAAATATATAACATTTTTTATGATTATTTTCTTTAGTAACTATTTTTTTTTTCAAATAAGTAATGATATTCGTGTGCCCGTGTGTCAAAATGATATATCCATTATGTAGTTAGTGCAACGAGCCCAAGGTTCCCTCTGTTTCCCATACTGTACGCGAATACAGTGTTAAACTACAAAAATCCCCTTTTTGTTCAGCTTCACGGTGCATCCCGCTGTTAAGACACTCCTTTCCGTTTCCCATTGCGTGTTGAGTGGCGGAGCTCAACACCGCGCTTTGCCCTGTTACTAGAGCGTAGAAATGGAAACATTGAATATTTTAATTGAAAATATGAAATATTGAATTTCCTCTAGTGGAGATCGAACCAACACCTGTCGCGTTTACAGTCACACGCTTATTGCCCTACGCCACGACGGGCCTCAAAAAATACTAAAAATACAAGATTCTGTTCTGTTTACCCAATTTCTTTACCACTGAGCGTTACAATTATAATTGGTGGTTAAATTATTTAAATTTAAGCTTTATTGCTAAGTATTTGAGCTTAATTTACAAAAGCACAGCATAATTTCATACATATTTTGTAACGACCACACGTTAATTACTTCCTACCTTGATCATGAATTTGCAACATTTCGAGGATATTGTACTTTATAAAAAAAAGAAAGAGAAGAGAGAGGAGAAGAGAGAGAGAAAAGAGACACCGTCTTGGGGCAGTGGTATACATTGACTGTAAACTTTTTTTCCGCACAAGTAAGGGTTGGCAGAGGGTACCCGGGAACCTAGTGTTAAGACACTCCGTTCCACTTCCGTTCCTCACTTTCCGCCGAATTCGAGGCATTGCGTGTTGAGTGGCGGAACTCAACGCCGCGCTTTGCCTTATTACCAGAGTGAAGAAATGAAACATTAAATATTTAAATTGAAAATATTAAATATTTCATTTAATCGACTGGGAATCGAACCCGGAACCTGTCGGTTCCGGGTACAGCCACACGCTTGTGCCGCTGCGCCATGACAGGCCTCCTGACTGTGAACGGCGTTGATTTTAGATTGTACTGTAAGGAATGCTTTATATCTATATATTTTCATTTATCTGTTCTGAAAGTCCTGCGAAATTCGATGGCAAGTAGGGAACGAAGAGTTTAAACACTAAGTTCCTTATGCCTGTAAACCTTGACACTAAAAAAATATATGAAATATATCGACCGACATACCTATATTAACTTCATGTATACTATACATCTTTGGTCGATACTTAATTGAAAAATATTTACATTGTATAATGAATTTTAAAATAATATAGAAAAACTAGAAATTCAATTTAAATGCCGCATATTGCTAACTGTTGAAGCCACTGATATCTTTTATTCAAAAGAGACATGTCTGTCTGTCTGGTTACATAATACACGATTCTTATTTTGAATGAAATATATAATATGAATTTATTTAAGCGGAACGGAGTGTCCTAATATTAGGTTCCCATGTTCCCTCTGCCTCCCTTGACATATACGTGATACAGCGTGTCGTTTATACTCATATAAAAAACAATCGACCTTCAATTCAAAACCATTGTTTTGAACTAACATTAAAGAAATACATTAAGTAATTCTTGACATTGATCCAGTTTTTTTTTTATTCTGCAACAATATTTAAATATAGAAGATTGCGGACGGTCATAGCGATAGCGTTACGCGTAACGCAATATGGGGATTGCGATTTTTAAAGTTAAATGATGGGTGAGAAATAGTTAAATGTAAATTAAGGTATAATAAAAAATAATTAGACCGTTTTGGCGCAGTGGTGTGGTCGTTGATTCGATAGCTACTGCATGGATTAATTGTTTAGCGGCGTTGAGTTCCACCTTAGAAACACGCAATGTAATGAAAATTTGGCGGCAATTAACGTAGTGTCGTGACACTACGTTCACTCTACCTGTCAGGAAACTGCGTGACACTGAATTTTTATAGTTAGTTAAGTATGTTTGGAACTAACACGGCGACGTTTACAGTCACACGCTTGTGGCTATGCCCAAAGAAAGCCTCTATTACATTGATTCTTTTTTTTTCCAGCTTCACACTGTATCCTGTGTACAGGATCCCAGAGTAGGCAGAGGGAACTTGGGAACCAAGTGTTAAGACACTCCGTTTTGTTCTCCACTTTCCGTCCAATTTGAGGCATTGTGAGGTGAGCGGCGGAACTCAACACCGCGCATTGTCTTGTTACCAGAGCGAAGTATTAAAAGTATAGAATATTTCATTTAAAATGTTCACTTTGTTTAATTATTAGAGTGGGGATCGAACCCACAACCTGTCGTTTACAGTTACACGCTTAGGCCTTCGCGCCACGATTGGCCTCTAATTGTTACAATAGATAAATTATGAAATTACAAAAAAAAAACATTCTTAAATTTGAACATTTTTGAATTCATTATTTCGTAACATTATTTTGTAACATTGAATTTTTATCTCATACTTGAAATTTATTTCGCAAAGTATATTAAAAAATATATAGCTTTTTTTTTTTAGCTTCACGCTGTATCCAAGTTAAGCAGATTAATCCAAGTTTAAGACCAACCGTTTACTAACTTTCCATCAAATTTTGAAACATTGTAATATGCAAGTTAAGTTGCGAAACTAAACGCCGATTTAAATAGATTTTTTTTTAATTCACTTAATAACCTTAAATAGACGTCAATTCAAAACGTCAAAATTTGACGGATCTTGCAAAAAAAAAAACTTGAAATTTATTTCGCAAAGTATATTAAAAAATATATAGTAATTTTTTTTAGCTTCACGCTGTATCCAAATTAAGCAGATTAATCCAAGTTTAAGACCAACCGTTTACCAACTTTCCGCCAAATTTTGAGACATTGTAATATGCAAGTTAAGTTGCGAAACTCAACGCCGATTTAAATACATTTTTTTTATTCACTTAATAACCTTAAATAGACGTCAATTCAAAACGTCAAAATTTGACGGATCTTGCAAAAAAAAAATGTAATAAAGCGTATTTTTGTTATAATTTTGATTATCTGTTATTTCTTATTAAGGGAAGTCCATACTTATATAAGTTTTTTTTTTATATTAAGAATGAGTTTTTATCTTTTTTAAATGGACTTCTTTATTTTAATTTAACTTTTTTTGTAGCCATAATTGAAATAGCTGTAATCAGAATATTAATAGAAGAAATTATTAACAAAAAAATATATATTTATTTTTAATAACACAAAGAATCTGCACTTTAAAGTAGAGAGTACACAATACCTATAAAGGTGTAACTCAACGCCCCACAGTGACAACAAGTGCGAAAATCAAGTGCCTTAAACATCGTATTTATAATTTAATAGTGCCTATACTGTCTCAATTGACAAGTAGCAAATACATAACGGTTGCACTAATTTCTTTTTCATTTAATTATAAGCTACACGAACAAGGAAGAAGTTAGTAAGAAATCCCTCGCAATACTCTTTCTTCGTACAGTATGATAGGCAGACAGTAAGCGGTGTTCACTCCACTTTCCGCATTCGATCGGAATTCGAAAACGACGTAACTTAACGCTTCAGTATATCTACAACATTACATATACAAATACACAACGGTAGTAATCTTTCTGCATACAGTATGATAGGAAGACAGTAAGCAGTGTTAAAACACTCCATTTTCTGCATTTGATCGGAATTCGAAAACGACGTAACTTAACGCTTCAGTATGTCTACAACATTACATATACAAATACACAACGGTAGTAATCTTTCTGTATACAGTATAATAGGCAGACAGTAAGCAGTGTTAAGACACTCCACTTTCCGCATTCGGTCGGAATTCGAAAACGACGTAACTTAACGCTTCAGTGTGCCAACTACATAATATATACAAATACACAACGGTTGTACTAATTTCTCTTTCATTTAATTACAAGTTACATAAAGCAATTCGGTAGAGCATGCAGTGTACGTTAGTAATGTAGTTACAATTATTGTAAGCACTTTCACGACAACGTGTCATAGAGTAAAGATCTTTTAGAAGTGACAGAAATTAAGTTTTGACTGTTGTCTATTACTATATTAGCAGTCTGCATGCGGCTTCGCCCGCTTAATTTTTTTCGTATGTATCCAAATTGTATATCTTTTTAAAGTAAATGGTACCTTATGAGTTATCCTTATGTATAAGCTATATTATTGTAAAGTTTTATACAAATCCGTTCAGTAGCTTTTGAAAATGGAACAAGCTCCTCGTAAGCTTTTACATTTATAATATTATAATATAATAAGCATTCCATTCGCACTCAATATAATTAATTTCCTAATTTTGGTGACGAGGCAAAGCGCGGCGTTAAAGTTTGCCTCAAATTCGACGTAAAATGGGGAACGGGGGGGTTACCACTAGGTTCCCAAGTTCCCCAACCACATATACAGCGCGCAGTTATATAAAAAAAGAATTTTAACACATTAAGTATGCCACTTCCGTATATTCGTCTCACTAATACCGTAGCTTTCACCTTACAAGCGTATTCGGCCTCACGGACCAAACGCGAATGAATAACATTTCAAGGTGAATTTTGACATGGTTGTTAGACTTATTTGTTGTATACAAAGGAAATAACTTTTTAGTTATTTTATATTAATAATTAATTTGATAATTATATATTTTTTTATCTGTGAAAAGCTAAAAAAATATATATATTCAGTGTAGGGAACTTGGGAACCTAATGTTAAGTGGGAACCTAATGTTAAGTAGGGAACTTGGGAATATATGTTAAGTTGCTGAGACACTTCTGTTGTGTTTTAATGTTGCAATACAAGTCATTTGTAGGGCACAAGCGTTTAAGCGCGATAGGTCGTGGGTTCGATTTCCACTCGAGGCAATTAAACATTTAATATTTTTATTTCTCTCCTGCTAACAAGGCAAAGCGCGGCATTGAATTTCACCACTCATCATAAAATGCATTATTCGACTAAAAATGGGAAACGAGTGTCTTAATGGGAACGGAGTGTCTTAACACTAGGTTCCCAAGTTCCCTCTATTTACTCTGCAGTACGCAGAATATATTATGAAGCTGAAAAAAAAGAAAAATAAAAAATTTGTTCTAGATTAGTAGTTAGTATTCAAGACATTTTAGGTGAAATCTATTTTGAAATTCATTGAGCACGTGATTTTGCTATAAATGTTTACTTCGAGGATAATTTTCTATAACAATGGGTGTACCTAAGTGTATATTTGAGGGCTATTCGAAATAAGTGCGACTGTAAACTCGACGGTCTCTACTTCGATTCTCAATTGGGGGAAAAAAATATTTAACTATGGTAATAGAAAATAATATTAAAAAAATATAATAAGCAATGATTTTGTTAATCAGTATAGTTCAGTATAGTTCTGTTTTTTGTTATTATGGCGTTTCGAGAGAGCCAGTTGAGTACGGTTTCACTTTTTTGTTGCAAAATTGCAAAATTATTTTGAATTCATGTAAGTATCTCACTCAGTTTCATTTATACCTACTTTTAAGAAAAATTAACGATCTGGATTGTAAGTGAATGAGCAAGTTATACTTATAATTGAAAATATTGACTTTTTTTGTTAATTGGTATGCAGAGGGAACCTTAAGTTCCTTAATGCTAAAACACTCCGTTTCCTATTAGACCCATTTCCGCCGAACTCTTAAGGTATTGCGTGCTTAGTGACGAATCTCTACGCTTTACTTTGCTTCGTTACCAAAGCAAGGAAATCCAGATTAAATATTTCCTTGAAAGGGAATCATACTTATAACCGATCGCGATATCCACAAATTCTATGAGTTTACTTTCCAACTTTCTATAGATTATATTTAGATTAGGTCTACAAATTATATTAGTTTTTATAAAGATATATTGTATTTCACATATATCAATATATACAGAGTTGACATAATATATAGACAGTCTGCCTAATTTTCGAGACCTTGCGTGTTGAGAAGCGGAACTCAACGCCGCCCTTTGCCTTTAAACTAGAGCGCAGGAATTAAAATAACTTAGTTAACTATAATACTAAATTTAAAAACGTATAAAAATTTGGACGAAGCAGGATTTGAACCTGCGCCTCTTGAAAACCGTTCAAGCGCTCTGACCACTAAGCCATCCGTCAGTCAATGAAATTCAGTCAAAAGATTCAGTCAGTCAAAAGTCAAAATGGTCAGAGCGCTTGAACGGTTTTCAAGAGGCGCAGGTTCAAATCCTGCTTCGTCCAAATTTTTATACGTTTTTAAATTTAGTATTTTTCTTTCCTAAGTGTGGAATAACACTCTAAAAATAGTAAAAATTAGTTAACTATAGTAGAAATTAAATCCACGATATAAACTTCTTGATATCTTAAAACAAAAGGTTAGTATTACAAAATTAATTTAATTTAGCAATTTTGCAATAAATGAGTTATGCCAAAAATACCGCAAGCTTGCTGTAAAGTGTTATCACATGATATACTTCAAGGACTCGCGATTGCACAGCGGAGAATGTTTGAATAATTTTATTATTATAGAAGATTGATGAGGCCTGTCGTGGCGCAGCGGCACGTGGGCGTGACTGTGAAAACGTGAGATTGTGGGTTCGATCTCCAGTCGAGGAAATAAAATATTTCATATTTTCACTATCCACATACACATCAGTTTCTGCTCTCAGGTCTGAGGCAGTAACTTTAGTGAACTGGTGGTAAATTGTTTGACGTTCAAAAAACGAAGCTTGTAACTTCTTATTTTGAATAAAAATATTTGAATTTGAATTTGAATTTGCTATTTATTTTCGCAGAGTAGACAAAGGGAACTTAGACACGTAGTGCTAAGACACTTCGTTTGCCAATTCTGGCCGAATTTGCGTCTAGAGTGGTGGAACTCAATGACGCGAGTTGAGTGCATATACATATATATATATATATATATATATATATATATATATATATATATATATATATATATATATATATATATATATATATATATATATATATATATATATATATATATATATATATATAAATATAAACGTACAGAAAGGTCGATGTCTTTCTTGGTCCCGCTCTGTCGACTGCGATAAACACTCTATTATACTTAGAACAAACAAATCTGATTACAATAGTACAGTGTTTGCTTTTTGAATGACATGCAATTGCCTTGATAACTCGATAATATCGCGATTTTTTAATATCATAATATGAACGCACCTTTTGTTAATTATAATTTTGTTAAAACCTAAGTCTTTGATTCATTCACTCACTCAGCTTCACGATTTTGGGAAATTAGTGATAAGACACTCACCACTTTCCACCGAATTTGAGACATTACATGTTGAGTGGCGGAACTCAACGCCGCGCTTTGCCTTATTACCAGAGCGAAGAAATGAAAACATTAAATATTTAATTTGAAAATACTTCATTTTTAAGAATGGAGACCGAATTCACAATCTGTCGCGTTTAAAGTCACATACTTGTTGTACAACGACAGGCCTCAGTCTTTGATAAGTACATTTTTTTTTAGTATTTTTTTCTTTAGTTCTATATGTACCCATGGTATATTGGCAAAGCGTCTGGTTTTCGAAGTTTATGGGTTCCATTGCCAGGAGTAACGGATTATAATATTTTTTTTTTTACTTTTATTTTTAGCTTCACGCTGTATCCCACTAAAGGCAGGGTAGGCAGAGGGAACTCGGGAACCTATTGTTAAGACACTCCGTTCCACTTCCGTTCCCAACTTTCCGCGGAATTTGAGGCATTGCGTGTTGAGTGGCGGAACTCAACGCCGCGCTTTGCCTTATTACCAGAGCGAAGAAATGAAACATTAAATATTTAAATTGACGTTGACATGTTGACATGTTGGCGAAACTTAACGCCGCGGGTTCTGTCGTTACTAGAGCTAGGAAATAGAATTATTTCATTCCATCAAGCAGGAATTGAACCCACAACTGTATCACTTACAATCAGACTCAACGTGACTTTGAATACGGAAGCTTTTGCAAAAGTTAATGTCGAGGTCGTTTTTGAAAAAAGTGGTTGGTAGAAAAACTGTAGTTATATAATAATACATACATATATATTTATATATAATGATTAAAATTTTTCCTTCCTATTTAATTAATATTTTTTGTCCGATATTATTATTTATTCAAAAATTGTTTTCTTTTTATATTCCTGAAAGTTTGAAAATAAAGACATTTGATGTTGAATTTTAACCAAGACTGTACTGTACAATTATAAAGAATTTGTTAAACAGAATGTGACATAGAATACTATAGATATTTATAGCTCTGGTAACGAGGCAAAGTGCGGCGGTCCGCCATACATTATGCAATGCCTCCGAAATTCGGCGGAAAGTGGAGAATATAAGGGTCTTAATGAGAAGAAAGCGTCTCAACACTAGGTGTCCAAGTTTCCTCTGCCTTCTTTCCAGGATACGGCGTGAAGTAAAAAATAATTAATCACCAGTTTCAATATTTCGGAAGTATGAGAAGACTAAAATACTCTTCCCTATAGTAAAGATTTGTCCCTGGCCAAAGAAACTGATCGTTTTTTTTGTAGCTTCACCTTGCGTATTATATTATACTTACTACTTTTTTTTTATGTTTTTTTTTTTGCTTTTTTTTTAGCTTCACGCTGTATCCCGCAAGAGGCAGGGTAGGCAGAGGGAACCCGGGAACCTAGTGTTAAGACACTCCGTTCCACCTAAGTTCCCCACTTTCCGCCGAATTTGAGGCATTACGTGTTGAGTGGCGGAACTCAACGTCGCGCAAAAAATATATATTTTTTTCAATTCTTCAGGTGGAGATCAAATTCATAACCCCTCGCGTTAAGAGTCGCAAGCTTATGCCTCAGCGCCGCGTCAGGCCTCAAAGAAAATGCTCGTGTATTTTAATAGACTACTTTGTAGTTAGCAAAAGATATAAATCGTAAAGAGCTAGAGTAATGTTACCGCCTTTCTATATTTACAAGCAATTATAAAGTTTCTTTTCATTAAATAAATTGTCATGTTATTGTTAATGTTTAACGATTGTTCGTAGTTTGTTAGCATAAAAATATTTGGATTTGTATTTCAGCCTCACGATGTATTCCGCACAGGGTATGTAAGGCAGAGGGAACTTGCGAAAAGTATTAAGGTATTTTTACTATTTTTAAAGTGTTATTCTACACTTAGGAAAGAAAAATACTAAATTTAAAAATGTATAAAGATTTGAACGAAGCATGATTTGAAGCCGCGCCTCTTGGATATGATCCAAGTCCTCGCCACCACCGTCCTTGGACGGTTTCCAAGAGGGGCGGGTCCAAATCCTGGTTCGTTCAAATTTTTATACGTTTTTAAATTTAGTAGCATTAAGGTACTTCCGTTTCCCACTGTCCAAGTGAGATGATATTTTGTCTACTTTAAACATGCAATTGATATATCAAAATGACAATATTTTAAATATATGCTCCAAGACCTTTTAATATGCGTGGCGTTTAGTTCCGCCACTCAACGAGCTATGCGACGGAAAGTGGGGAACAGAAGTGGAACGGAGTGTCTTAACACTAGGTTCCCAAGTTCCCTCTGCCTACCCCGCCACGTGCGGGATACAGCGTGGACCTGAGTGAGAGTAATACCTTTTAAACAAGTTATGGGATCAATCCTTAATCAGTACAATGAAATAAGTTAAAATGCAGCGTTGAGTTCCACCACACAACATAAAATGTTTTACCGAACGGGGTTTCTTTACGTCAGATTACTTTACATCAGATTTACGTGTCTACTCTGTTACATGAATGATACAGTGTGAAACTAATAAAGAATCAACAGAAAAGAAATACTCACATGCACTCCATACG
>DWMZ01002213.1:0-14520 GCA_018249855.1 Eueides tales michaeli | reverse complement strand
ATATATATATATATATATATATATATATATATATATATATATATATATATATATATATATATATATATATATATATATATATATATATATATATATATATATATATATATATATATATTCCAATAATTTCAGTATTCCAATAATTCTCTCATTGTTCGTTTCTCAGGCATACTAGCTCTATACGATGGACATGCAGTATTAACTCGGAATCCCTTTATCTAAGCAAGCAGAGAACCCGCTCGTATGACATTACTGGCATACATTAATGGAAAACTTTTATATGGTGAAGAAAAATGTGATAGTATTAATATTTTGAATGTCATTTTTTTAAATATTTTTTCAAAAATTCCTAATCTTCAAATATTGCTTTAAATGTGCTTGGAGCGCAGTAAAATTAAATATGACAAGCACAAGAACGTATACATAATTCTTGCTATATTTTTATGAAATTCAGCGGGAACTTATAGGGTCTCGTGGAACCAAGGTTATAAAATTTGGCTCGAAGTGAGAAGCTCGAAGAGAGAATTCAAATAAAAAAAACCGAAATTGGGAAATTTATATTTATATAAATTTAAATTTCCCAATATTGTAATATTGTAATATTGTTTTTTTCCCATTCATGGAAAAAAAACAATATTACAATATTATTTTTACAGTTAAGTTCATACAAAATGAATGCGTTCGTCCGCAAACTAAAGTTTATGAACTTTATTTACTGTGTAATACAGCATTTTCAGTTGATCTATAATATTATATTTGGAAAGTGAGATTCGAATAAAGGAAAATAATAAAAAATGGCAATATATTTTTATTAAATCTATTACAAAGGAATTTATAGAAATTATATTTTTGCCGCATTTGCTGCTTTTCCTTATAGTAATTTGCATATATACGAGTAGATTGTGGGTAGACCTATAATAATATATAAATAATATACATTACACGAATTTATCCAAAAATTATGGAATTTGGTTAAGGTTAAATAAGTGAATTTCATACCAACTACGCTTAAAACATAATTTCCACTGAGCCCAACAGGTTGACTTAATTGCAATATAACGGCCAGTATCACGGCCGATTCTCTTCATAACGCGACGAGCAGCGCCCGGCCATGCGTGAGTCTATTTGAACGCGCTAGATTACATACAAATAATCTTCACGTGTTACTGAGTTTTTATATAGGTCATTTATTAGAAAAATATTTTAAATGATGTATATATAACCATAGTATTAAAAAACATGTAGATACTAATAATATTAGTTAAACTGTACAACCGACAGTTGTGGCTTAGGTTTCTACAAAGGCAATAAAATTATTTTAAATTACTGACTCTTTTTAGTTTATTTGTTGCTGTACACTCCACACTTTCTAATTGTATTGTATTATATTTTTTTCTAATAAATAAGTAAACTTACCGCAAACATAATTTCCACTGAGTTGTATTTTAAAAAGTATATACACGTAAATTTGTTGATATTTATTTAACATAATATATAACTCTAACCCAAACAAAAATCAGAGTCTCTCCTTCTATGCAGCAAAAAGCAACATTCACAGGCTAAAATTGTGCTTTTAAAGTAAACTCACACCAATAATATTTTTATCGCTCGACTACTTAAAAGTTTCTTCAAAAGTCACGTTTCAAGTCGCCATTTTCTATTTATTAAATGATAATAAAACTTTCTAATGCTAATTTCAAGGTTTTTAAACCGTTCTAATGGCATTACTGTGTTAAGGGTCGACTTTAGACAACTTTAGATCAAAATGAACATAAAGACCCGTTTTGTTTAGAGAGTAATGGAAGGAATTCTTCGACTAACTGCTGTGGATTTCTAAAATGCGTAGCGTAAATAACTGTTTTGATTCATTTAATACGCTGAATTACATCGAGAAATTGTTGAATAGCTAATAGTGCCCATATTTAAATGCAATGTAAGATTATAATAACTTATGGTTTTTTTTATCGGGTATAAATGGTAGGCAGAGGAAACCTAGAACCTACTGTTAAGACACTCTGTTCTAGTAAAGACACTGCCATTTCTCACTTTTCCACTGGATTCTTGAGGCATTGCGTGTTCAGGGACAGAGCCCACAATCGATCATATTTACAGCCGCACGCTTGTGCATTTGCGTCGCGATTAGCCATTTTTGTTGATTATAATATTTGCGGAAAAGGGAAAATATTGGATCGTGACTGGCTTCGTGCAATAGCTTAGATATTAACAAATACACCAGTCTGATTTGTATTTTTTCTTATTCTATTTTTTTTAATATTATGCATCTACCATACATAAGAATATTAGAAGGTAAGTAGAAGACAGCACTTGTTCATCACAATTTATTTATTTTCACTGTAACATATTCGCTTTTCACTGCACACTTTACACAATTTCAGATTTTCATTGACCTCCTACTTATAATTACAGTAATCGAAGAAAATCTCAACGCCGCTTTTTTTTGTTCTGAGATTGAAAATAAAAATTGAACCCAAGACCATCTCATTTACAACCAGATCGTGTCCCACAGTGCGAAGATGGGTTCAAGTACTGACTTGAATTTTAAAACACCAGAGAAACATCTGTAGTTGCTTATAGTAGCAGTTCAGTCGGCTAAAAGCTCTAATCTAAATTCTAGTCTCTAATCACAAAGAATATCTTGAGAAAAGTAAATATTCAATACGCTTCTTTTGAATGACTAATGTCCTAAAATTTGATCAAGATTTCTACTTTGCTAAATTTTTAATATTAATAAGATATTTAAATCTGCTATGTAAATATAATAATGTAGTTTCCTTTTAAATAACGATACATTTATTAAGAGTTCTTTTAATTTTGATCGCAAACAAAAGTTTGCGGTAAGTTTACTTATTTATTAGAAAAAAATATAATACAATACAATTAGAAAGTGTGGAGTGTAGCGTACAGCAACAAACCAACTAAACAGAGTCAGTAATTTAAAATAATTTTATTGCCTTTGTAGAAACCTAAGCCACAACTGTCGGTTATACAGTTTAACATATATTATTTGTATCTACATGTTTTTTAATACTATGGTTATATATACATAATTTAAAATATTTTTCTAATAAATGACCTATGTAAAAACTCAGTAACACGTGAAGATTATTTGTATGTAATCTAGCGCGTTCAAATAGACTCACGCATGGCCGGGCGCTGCTCGTCGCGTTATGAAGGGAATCGGCCGTGATACTGGCCGTTATATTGCAATTAAGTCAACCTGTTGGGCTCAGTGGAAATTATATTTTAAACGTATTTGGTGTGAAATTCAATTTATTTAACGTAAACCAAATTCTATAATTTTTGGACAAATTCGACTAATATATATTATTTATGTATTATTATAGACCTACCCACAATCTACTCGTATATATGCAAATTACTTTAAAAAAACAGCTAAAATATAACTTCTATAAACTTCTTTCTAATAGATTTGATAAAAATATATTGACATTTTTTTATTATTTTCCTTTACTAGATTTGCGAGTTCTCACTTCTTGCCAAATTTAATAATTAATTATAGGTCAACAAAAAATGCTGAATTACACAGTGAACAAAGTTCATAAACTTTAGTTTCCGGACGAACGCATTCATTTTGTATGAACTTAACAGCAAAAATAATATTGTAATATTATTTTTTCCATGAAAGAACTATAAATTTTCCAATTTCGGTTTTTTTTTATTTGAATTCTCTCTTCGAGCTTCTAACTCCGAGCCAAATTTTATAACCTTTGTTCCACGGGACCCTATAAGTTCCCCCTGAATTTCATAAAAATATAGCAAAAATTATGTGTACTTTCTTGTGCTTGTCATATTTAATTATTCTGTGCTCCAAGCACATTTAAACCAATATTTGAAGTTCATCTTCGAAATAAACAGACTGACAGGCAGACAAAAAGTGATGTTATAAGTGCTCGGCTTTTTTCTTTAGAAATTAAGTAAAGAACCCTCCTCCTCGCTATTTTTGCGGAAACAACTGTTTGAGACATAATTTATCACGTAGATACACAAATTACATTAAGCTTAGGCATTTTTGAAAAAATATTAAAAAAGATAACATTCAAAATATTAATACTATCACATTTTTCTTCACCATATAAAAGTTTTCCACTAATGTATGCCAGTAATGTCATACGAGCGGGTTCTCTGCTTGCTTAGATAAAGGGATTCCGAGTTAATACTGCATGGCCATCGTATAGAGCTAGTATGCCTGAGATAGGAACAATGAGAGAATTATTGGAATACTGAAGCTTACTATCCATAATATGAGGTTAGGTAGTTTGAATTTATTTTATAATAGGGGTGTCAAGCAATACTATAGTTACATAATAGCTTCACACTGTATCCCTAGTGAACCGGGAACCTAGTGTCAAGACACTCCGTTCCACTTCCGTTCCCCACTTTCCGCCGAACTTGAGGCATTGCGTATTGAGTGACGGAACTCAACGCCGCGCTTTGCCTTATTACCAGAGCGAAGAATTGAACATATATTAAATATATAATTATTCTCGACTGCGAATCGAACCCAGAACTTGTCGGTTACAGCCACACGCTTATGCCGCTGCGCCACGACAGGCCATAAGGCAAGTTACATAATAGCTTTAAGTATTTTTAAATTCTATCATGACGCAGGGACATAAGCATGTGACTGTAAACGCGACAAATTTTCGGTTCGATCCCCACTCGGGGAAGTGAAGTATTTAATATTTTCAAATGAAATGTTTCATATTTTATTTTTTCGTTACTATTATTTCGAGCGCACAATACATACCATTTAAGGATGTCTCTCAATCAGTATACCATTTCGTCTTTAGTTACGAATACAAGTGTATCATTTAAAAAAAAATGCTTATAAAAATACTTCAGCGTTTGAAACTTTCTTATGTAAAGATTAATGACAGCTCAAAAGTGAAAGGCACCGAGATTTTAAATAGTATAAGTAAGTACATAAATATATAGAAAGTTAATTGAAATTTCTTGAGCCCTTTTAAAGTCTGGCACAGAACGTTTAAAGTAAAGTACTTTCGTCGGTATTCAAATTTGATACTACTTAATATATGTATACTTCTGGGTATTTAAAACAAGAGGCCGAGGCGTAGGAATACCGACTGACTAAATGTAGTGGTTGTAAATTCAATTTCTATTCGGGTAACGTCTCAATTTTTCATATATTTTGTTATTTTTAATTAAGTTTGGCACACAAATGGCCGAACATTGGGCAATGAAGTTTTTTAACACTAGGTTTCCTTTGCATTATTATGAAATTTTGTCCATGTCTCAGAGTATGATAGTTTAAATTGCCACAATCATCACTTTTACTATTAAACGCTGTACCGCTGAGAGATGACGCTTACCTAAAAGTATTAACAGACGAATATGTCTCAATTATATTGAATGAATGAATTTTCATTTTTATCGTATATAAGTATTAAGGTAAAGAAAATCAATAATGTTATACAAGCTTTCTATAACATTCTACACGATAAACTTAAAATTATACACCCAAATACAAATATTAAGAGAATTTATACTTAAAATACATTACCATAATATATGTTGACAAAACAGCTTACAAAGTCTGCACAATATCTCATACGTCAGAGAGCCCTTTGTAGGAAGTTTGTTCGATATTAGATTGTATGTAACCTCTGTGAAGGGCTTAGAACTGCGGTCCGCTTAATAAATGAGGCATATTATATTATATTCATGAACTTATTATGTATCTAATTCAAAGAACTGTTTGCAAGAAGTTTTAAATTTGTAGAAATAGCTACGAACACCGCCCTCCCTGGAATAGTTTGGATGTATCATATTGACTGACTTTTTGGTTCGCGAGTCCTTAAAAAATTTCATTTTGTTTGTTACTTATTCTTATGTAAGTATTTAAACTACAACTTGTAGTCATCCCCACCTTACACTACCACTTAGTCTCTTTTTCTTGCTCTGATAACAAGAAAAGTGGCGCTGTTGAGCTCAGTTACTCAACATACAATGTCTCGAGAATTCGTTGGATAAGTGAGAAATGGCAGTGTCTTAATTAGAACGAAGTATCCTTACACTAAGTTTTAGGTTCCCTCTGCCTACCTTTTATATCCTATAAAAAAACAATGCATCATTATAATCTTACATCACATTTAAAAAGGAGCACTTTCAGCTATTCAATAATTTCTCTTAGTAACCTTCAGTATAATGAATGAATCAAAACAGTTATTTAAGCTATGCTTTTTGGAAATCCACAGCCAAGATTTTCTAAAGGTTAGTCGAAGAATTTCTCCCATTACGCTCTAAACAAAACGGGTCTTTATGTTTATTTCGATCTAAAGTTGTCTAAAGTCGACCCTTAACACAGTAATGCCATTAGAACGACTTCGAAACCTTGAAATTAGTTTAAAAGGTTTTATTATTATTTAATAAATAGAAAATGGCGACTGTGTGTCTTTTGAAGAAACTTTCAAGTATTCGAGGGAAAAATTGCTATTGGTGGCATTTTTACTTTAAAAAGTTTTTATTTAACCTATAAAAGAGGCTTTCTTGATTTTTTTATGATTAAGTATTACTTTATGTAATAGAAAGAGAGAATATAGTGACGTATCACTTTGATTTTTGTCTGAGTTGAAATTATGTTAAATAAATATTGGCATATTTATATACGAGTATTTGTTAAAAAACCAATTGCCTATCCAAATTATTTTTAATATTTATTTATTTTAGCTACACTCTTTCTTACACCGAGTCATCTTTTAACTAGCCCTCACTTATGTATATAAATGTTCTCGCTACCCTAACGTCTAAATGTGGCCATCGTAAGAAAAATAATATTAAAAACAATAACTTTCATCGTACTACCAATAAAAAGTGAGATAAGAGAGGGAGGGGGTGAACTCGGTTGACCTTCGAAAACACAGTACTTACGATATAGAGGAGGGTCACGTAAAAAGCATAAGGAACCCCCAGAGGTCAAGTATGAAGAGGTTGACGACTGTGAACAGGGTGGAGCAGGCATGCCGAGACCGTAGCGTTTAGCACTCCGTTTTCTTTGTCTACTAGGGATACCGCGTGAAGCTAAGTTTGAATTACCATTTCCTAAAATTGAACAATATTCCAAGAATACATAAGTCTCCTCTGCCTATCTTATTCAACGCGGGATACTAACGAAAATGAAAATCAAGTAGTAAAAATAAATATGTCTGAATTGACGCAGTACAACGAATGAATCCTACTAGATTTTTGCTAATTCCCTCTAACTTTTCTCGTCACAGCCTGCCAACCTTTTTGGACGTGTTCCAAAGTTCTTTTTTATCTAGAGCGGTGCCAGCTACTGTGTCGTTTTATTCCTGACTTACAATTCATTGTCATGCTTTGTTTGGGCATGTCATGAAGACTAATAGGATTTAAAAAATATATCTGTATAATTTCACCACTGACTATTATTTTTATATTTCTTCTTATATATAATATTTAAGCTTATATTTCTTATAATTTTTTGTACATCAGATAACGATAAAACTATTTAATTTAGATATTTAAGTAGTTATTTTGTAGATATCCCTACAAAAACGGTATATAAGTAATTTCTATTTAAAATTATTAAGTCTACACGAGTAAGTGATAGGGTAGTGCGGAGATGACTAAAGATAGAAAAAAATACAAAGTGACAGACAAAAGTCACTCTCTGAGACTTCACTCGTTCAGAAGTTACGGTGCCAAAGACAAACAGACGGGTCAAATTTATAATACCTCTTTCTGCGTTACGTACAGTGGAGTTGATAACCGAATTTTTTATTTTGGTCAGTCCATTTGAATTATCCAAACTATTTTAAGGACAGCAATCATACTAAAAATATCTTTAAAAAAGTATTCTTAGCGTTTTCTACCAAGCCAAGATTACTGGCAAGCAGTAATTTAAGTTAGATAAGAAATTCATGAATATTATAACTTTACCATGGGTATTATATGCGTCATCTATTAAGCGGACCGCAGTTTTAAGCCCTTCACTGAGGTTACATACCATCTAATTCAAAGAAACTTCCTACAAAGGGCTCTCTGACGTGTGAGATATTGTGCAGACTTTGTAAGCTGTTGTTTTGTTAACGTATATTATGGTATAGTATTTCAAGTATAAATTCTCTTAATTAGTATATTTGGTCGTTAAATTTTAAGTTTATCAAATAGAGTTATGTGGAAAGCTTGTATAATAGTATGGCTTCTCTTTATATTGATACTTATATACGGTTAGAGTGCGAAAATTCACATGAGGCGAGATGAGACGAGGCGTTTATTTGCAATGGCAGCAATCATAGAATATTACAAATAAACATATTGAAATAAATTAGAACTAGTAGGTACTTGAGTCAAAGTATGTACTACAAGTAAATAATAAAAAATCATTTTCATTTACAAATTCTAAAATGTAAGTTTATAGTCACAAGCTATGACCATTATATAGAATCAATAAAAAAACTAAAAATTCTAGACATTCAAATTATTCAGTAATCCACGAGATCTTCTGATTTTTTTTCTTAAAAATCGTATAAAAACTTAAAAGGTAGCGGAGTTTGAACCCGCGCCTGTTAGAATTCGTCCAAGCGCTCTGTCCACTAAGCCATACGCTCTCATCAAGCTATGTCAAAATTCCTATACGCTTGTTACAAATTGTTTTGTTGTTACCTGAGAGAGAGAGATTTTTACACATTTCTGTTACCCAAAGGCTATTTATCATTTGGTAAGAGAGAATGCTATTTAATAAATATTTTTACTGATTTTAAGCTGTTATTCCCCATATAATAAAGAAAAATACGTAATGGTTGGAAGCCGTTGTGATGCAGAGGCACGAAAACCCAATGGTGATAGATTTGATACTTACTCTGAGAAATGAATTATTTATCATTTTCATGTTATCACTCCACCCAGGCAAAGTGCGACATTGAATTCTCTCTCGACACGCCTAGTATCAAAAAATCGGTGGAAAGCAGCGAGAGACATAAACTAACACTAGAATCCCTCTGGCTATATATAATAGTTTTCATTATAGTTGGATCTAAGTGAAACCCAACGTCATAAAATTTCGGATAAGCCACCTAAATTAACGTAAAATATACTTGGACACTTTAAAATAAATAGAAGTACAGAATTTTTCAATATTTCAATTTCATAAAAGGTTTTCAAATTATTACAGTAAAACTGCAATTGGTGCTTTTTTATTCATTCGATTAGTACAATTTGTAAAATTAAAATGTATTTTAAATAATTGAGACATGTTTGACTGTTGATGAAGCGCTTTTCATATTAAATGTGATGACTGTGGTATCGATGTTCGCTAGAGACAATGAGTTCCTCCATATTAAATATCTTGTATTTTGTTAAAACATGGATAACAAATGTTTTCCTCAGTTCTGTGATATTTTTCTGTTTATAAATAGTTATTTCATAAATTTGTTAAATATATTATCTTGTATATGTGTACTTATTTAAACTTTTATACCCTGAGATATAGACAAAATTGCACGGTAGGATAGGCAATGGAAACCTAGTATTAAAAAACTTCCTTCCCCATGTTTCGCCCATTTTTACTTAATATTCCGCATTTTCTGCAAGGAATTTTAAGAAAAATTGAATCGTTCCCCAAGGGTTGATCTACGAAATCTACGAATCGCATTTCAGCCAGTCTTTCAGTCAGTCGGTATTCATGTATTAAGTAGTATCACATTTATATACTGATGAAATTACTTTACTTTAAAAATTCTGTGGCAGACTTTTCTATACTTGTATTGTTGATGTTTACTTTTACTGCCTAAAGTCTCGGTGCTTCTTACTTTTGAGCTGTCATTAATCTTTTCATAAGAATGTTTCAAAACGCTTAAATATTTTATATAGGCAAATAAATAAAGTAAATTTCACGTTGTTCCGCACATGGCTCTGAGGGCAGAGGGAACATAGGAACCTAGTTAAGACCCACCGTTCCATTCCTTTTTGCTGGATTTGAGGCATTCTGTGTTGAGCGGCGGAACTCAACGCTGCCCTTTGTCTTTTTACCAGAGCGAAAAAATGAAATTATTAAACAATTCATTTAAAATATGAAATATTCCACTTTCCCGAGCGATCATTAAACCCACGTCCTGTCGCGTTTACAGTCAGAACCTTGTGCTTCTACACCAGGATCGGCCACGAAAGTAAATACGTAAATTCTATTTTTAATTATAGAGAAAACTGCCGGTGAATCAAAGAGGATAGCGCCAAAGCTTAAATGCGATGCTCATGCGTTCAACTACCATTTGTATTAAAAATAACAATATTTATATTATATTTATATAATTGTAATTAAAATACCAATACACTTTACAAAACTTATTTAAAGCAAAACATAAGAACACTTTTTGTTAGAAGTTGTAGTGAAGTACTCTGTCCAAGAATCCTTAAAGGAGAAAATTGTGTAGAACTAATAAAGAAAAATGCATTAACATATACTTAAATTAAAATTCAAATAATACTTTCTTATATAGACAAGCTTTAAATTCTAAAAATTTTAAATTTATAAAGATCCTTAAAAGTCCCTGCTGGTTGGAGAGTGAACGCTGAAACGAACCGAAAACCTTAAAAGATAAAAACGGAACCCTTATAGGATCAGAATTTTTACTCTATTTTGTATGAAATTCGTCGAGTATTCAAAATCTATAGGGTTATGAATATCCAAATTTCATAACTGTAGGTCCACCGATAATTCCGCTACAGTTATGAAATTTGGCACGAAGTGAGAACTTACAATATAAAGGAAAAAATCAAAAAAGTAAAAATTTATTGGTATTTCATTGAAATATGCCATTACAAACTTATGTTTTTAGTTCATTTCTTACAAAGTTAATGGATATGCTCACAAACTTCGTCGTGCAATCTGTAGAGCAAATCTATAGAGCATTTTTCCTACTAATTTTATAATTATGAAAATTGACTGAATATGAGATCTTTCATAACAATAACAACTATTACAAGACTCTCTATTTGTATTAAGACACTTCTGCTACCCACTTTCCGGCGAATTGAGGTATTGCGTTTTGAGTGGTGGAACTCTACTTTGCGCTTTTTCTCGTTAATAGAGCAAGGATGGAAGAAAATATTAAATATATTATTTTCTCATGAGAAAAACTAATCCAAAACCTATCGTAAGTGGAAATTGAACCCACAGCATATTGCGTTTACAGACCCACGCTTGTGATTCAGAGCCATGACATCCTCGAAGCACATTAATATAAATAATAATAAACTTATACGCTTCCTGCCTTTTTCTCTTCCTTTTCCTCAATTTCTGCACAATTTTCTAAATATTGCGTATTGTGTATAGGAGAGCTGAGGCCGACTGTACACGCGATAGCCTATGGGTTGAATTTCCACGCAAGAGAATGAAATATTTAATAAGAATACAGTATAGTACGGAAAGTTTTAACGAAAGATTCCCAGGTTCTCTTTTACTACGCTGCTACGGGATATAGCGAAAAAGTCAAAAAATGGTACATCACAACTTAGACTGGGAAAATGAAAATAAATTAAATATATCCCAAAAGGAGATCAATTCAAACTACATAATACACGAACGTATAACAATCTCATCCCAAGCACGTACAACCGAATAAGACGTTATACATACATACATATTTACATACTGATTTTCAATCTGAACGAGCAATGGTGTGTATCAATCAACACGTCAAAGGCCTGAATGTGAATCGTTGCATCAACTATACCTTCTCTTGGGGTGATAGCAATTTGTATTGTAAAGGGCGATTTGACTACCTTGACAACAAAGGCACGATCTAGATTAATAAAGTAATTGTGATGCTCGCTCTAGTGAGCTTTGAATGTCATTTGAATAGTAAACAGTCGTTTAGCCGATAGTTTATGATATAGGCGCAACAGCAGTGTTTCCATTTGAGGAAATGTGTTAAATGTGCGGCGTTGAGGTTTGCGATTAATCACACAGTGTTGTTAAATTATATGAAAAGTAGAAAAAAGTTGTCTTAAGACTGGGTTTCGTCTGTCTACTCTGCGGAATTAGAATTATATCACAAAACTTATTTTATTTGCTAAAAATATTTGCTAAAAAAAATATAGAGCAGTGGTACAAGCATGCGACTGTAAAAGCGACAGGTTGTGGATTCGATCCCTACTCGAGGAAGCAAAATATTTAATATTTTTATTTTCTCGCTCTGGTAAAAAGGGGCGCTATTAAGCTCAGTCAACATACAATGCATTGCAATGCAATGAACGGTACAGAGTGACTTAACATTATGTTCTCAAATTCCCTCTGCCTACTTTGCAATTTGCGGGATACCTATCAATAAGCGTCAAACTGAAAAAAACTATTTTTTTTGTGGATAGGACACGGCAAACGAGCGTACGTGTCATTACTTTATATTACCGCCGCCAACAACGCCGTGTAGCACCAGAGGAGCTACAGGTGCGTTGCCGGCCTTTAAGATGGATGGGCACCAGGCCGCCCATACCATGCCGGCCTTTAAGATGAATGGGCCCGGCATTACCTATTGCGAAACGCAGTGGCCGAAGGCACTACTTAGCGCCGGTTAAAAATGCTGGATGTGGTAATAATCCGGTCGAGTCTGCCCATGCCCATCCTATTCTAAGCCGAGATCACATGGACAAAGTAATTACAACATACACACATACACACATAAAATTCTAAATTTATTATAGTTTCTGACCATGTAATCTATTAAAATATTTAAAAAAAATCATAATAAATCTAGTATTTAAATTTAGTATAAATCATAATATGAATTTCAGCTTTGTACCAAATAAGTGACATATCTTTTTTTAAAAGTCTGTACGCGATCGCGTGACGGTCTATTACACATTTGCATGCGAAGGCGACGTGATTCAGGAGTGATTTTGTACTTTATATAAAAAAAACAACAGTTTTATTATTTCATATGATGTATACTTTTTGTCATATCTGCATTTAATATTACTTTAACTTTTCTACATTAAACTAAAATTTACAATACCAATTTTAAGTCTTGAATAATGCTCAAAATTCTGAAAAAAAAAAAAATGAAAAAGCTATAAATAAATTAAATATGAATTCAGCTATGTTTCTCAAGCATTGTTGTTATGTATGTAAGTAAAACAAATTGAAATAGTAAAATATAAGAATCTGTTCTTTGAGGATTATCGTGCAAACTTTTCACATATTACTTGATGAGCGGCGGAATTCATCGTCGCGTTTTGCCTTAATGCTAGTTGAGGAAATAAAAGTAATTCACTCACCTAAGTAGAATTTGAATATACGATTACCACCTTTTCAGTTAGATGTTGTACTACTGAGGAACGATGGCCTTAAATAACACAAGTGCTGTGTGTATTTTTTATGTTTTCATGAACATGGTTTTCCTTTTCTAGTCTACTAGTTTCGTTTTTTCATGTTAATGTTCATCTTAGCAAATAGACTATTATAATCATAATTAACTTTACTCAATACTTTCTATTGTCTAAATCAGTAATATGAGAGAGAGTAATATGAGAGAGATCAGTTGTACAGGGCTTTAGAAAGATTTAAAATATTGGTGTAGTAATATCCTCTATTATTTCAGACAGATTCTTGCTTCACCCTTGATACGTCTATAATGTATTTTTTTAAACTTTACAGACTACCTTATTATTTAAAAATTTTAGTATATAATTAGTAAATAATAAGACAAATCTACAAAACATTTATTAAAACCTGACTGGCCAGACGGTATACAACTGAGACGCTCTGCCTGTGACAATAGTACACAGATGATCCAAAGAGCACAGTTTAAGAATCTTATTTTGTGCTCTTTGGATCATCTGTGTACTATTGTCCTAGGCAGAGCCACCAGCTGTATATTGTATGACCAGATAGGTTTCAATACAGTTCAGTAGATCAACAAATTATTGTCTGAGATAATTTGGTTTCTGCCAAGAAAGCAGTATAGTCCTTTGTATGTTTTATATATATATTTTTACATATTTCCTTGCTCTAATAAATAAAATCCGGTGTTGATGTCTGTCGTTCCTCATTAAAACATCTTTTCGACATTTTCCATCGAATTCTGAAAAGAATGGTTGCATGTTGAGGAACTCATCGTCGCGCTTTTTCTCTTTTTTCTTTTCATGAAATGAAAAAAATCGTTTCATTTTGACGACAGCCCTAGTGCCACGACTGAACTTATATATAATATGTATCAACATATTCATTTATTTATTTTACTACCTTTATATTATCTTTATATTACTAAGACATTGCCTTAAGTTGCGGAACTTAACGTTGCCATTTGTCTTGTTGCCGAAGTGAGGAAATAAAAATAATCCATCTTTCCAAATGGAAATCGAACCCTTAAAAGTTGAGTTTACAATCTAACACTGCACCACTGTGCATATGATGCAAATGAATATGAATATTGATAAATCACTAACATCATTTGATTCATAAATAATAGCTTCAACGGCTTAAAACGAAATGCAGATATTCTT
>DWMZ01002212.1:0-14521 GCA_018249855.1 Eueides tales michaeli | reverse complement strand
CGAACAAAAAAAAAAAAAAGAATTTTGGAAATCGGTCCACCCATCTTCGAATAATCAGGGAACTCAACTGTGGCTTGTTGATCTTGTGACAGCGCTGGCGGGGAACTGGCAGCTTGTTCTGATGAAGGGCAGTCTTCACCTGTCGAAGCTCGTCCCCTAGATGTTGAGCGTCGCAGATTTGGTGGGATCTCTGATACAAAGATTTGCTAACGCTACATAACTGTGTAGAGTGGTGGTGAGATTCACCATTGAGTTATCTATTGGTGTGTGTGGGTTTCCTATACTATGTGGCCTATTGTATCGGCAACATCTTAAGAAGAGCTACTATTAATTATATTTAAGCCTAACAAGAAAGTGAGCCATTTTCCTTTACAGTGTGCAGGTGTATACAAACTTGACTGTGACTGTGGCTTATCATATATAGGTCAAACAAAGAGATACATCGGTGTTAGGGTGAAGAAACACATCTCCGATGTCAAGAATGGGCTTGTATCAAACTATGCAGTATGTGAGCATACAGCGAACCAACCCAACCATTACATCAGGTTTAATAAAACTAATAAACACGCTAGGGAGAATAAATAAATCCCCAGAATGATCCGTGAGGCTATTGAAATACAAAAATATCCTAATTTCAATAGAGAAGATGGTTGGAAACTTTCTACCACCTGGGACCCACTCTTAAAAAATTTAAAGTCTCAAACACACCACACCAGAGGACCAGATACAGTGAGCTCATTCTGCAAGAATCCAGGGCAGTACGCGAGTCAATTAAGGAATCGTTGGTGGTAGTTTGATATAATAATTATGTCAACTGACGGACGAATGCCACCTCAGTCTACCCACGGACTACTGTAAAGTGTTCGAAACGTCGACTTTAAAATTGTTTTATTTAAAATTCTTAGCCCTATATGACACTAAGTGCCCAGGTTCCTACTGGGTACTCCAAGTGCGGGATACAGCGTGAACCTATAAAAAAAAGCAATCGCTATTTCCTTAACACGCAACAGTACCTAAAACACAACTAGTAAATACACTACATACATACGTTGGCTCACATAAATTGCTTTGTCACACGTCGATGCAATCTTGACACTATTACGGCGAGGATCTTGACACGACATGCTTACATGACTTATGCTTGTTTGTTGGAATTTTTGTAACATTTTTCAAGAAATGTATATTTTCTTTTCGTTTTTTTCGATGGTTGTGGGTTCAAATCTTCATTGGGGAATTCTTTATGAAGTACAAATAAATATCAATATATTCTTTATTTGATTATGGAATTATAAATAATTGTATCAGTAAGTAACACAACAATGTGAAAGGTCTCAGTCTTATAGGAAGCTATAACAGTTTTGCTACTTCGTGTCTATAAAATTGTCTTATACTTTTACTATTTCAAGTGTTAAGTCACACTTAGGATAGAAAAATGCAAATGCAAACTGCAGATTCTAACAACATATATAATTTGGACGTAGCTTGATGAAAAGGTATGGTTTAGCTGGTCGAGGTCCAGGTTCAAAACGATATTTTTATATGTTTTCTATATAGTTATTTATCTTATACTTTAACACACTACACATAATGCCTCATATTCGGTTGAAAGTGGGGAATGGAATTGTCTTCATGGAAACAAAGACTTCCATCTACATTAGGTTTTTTAAGTTTCTAACTACTCTGCCTATCCTGACATGTGTGGGATACAGCGTGAAGCTGAAAAAAATATTTTAAAAATCAAGTACCCTCACTTTGTTATACGTCGATGCATCTTATTTATGTGATATAAGAAAAGAAAAAGAAATTTCTCATCTTTTTCTGTATTATTCTGTTTTACGTTTTTTATGTTCACGCTGTATCACACGCATCGCAGGGAGAGAGAACCTGGAAACCTGGGGCAGAGACACTGCGTTCCTCTTAAGAAAATTCTGTTCCATACTTTCACTAACTATAGTTTTTTAAAATAAATGAATAAGCCTTGAAGCAATTGTAACACGACAAACTTCACCCCGGTGACAACAGAAATCGCGGCGTTTAATTCCCCCACTAAATATGCAATGTTTCATTTTCGGCGAAAAGAGGGTAGCTAAATGGAGTGTCTTAACACTAGGTTTCTAAGTTATCTATGCCTAACCCGTCATGTGCATCGACCTCATTATATATGTTATTTTATTATATAATAACTATAAATTCATAAAGAATCATAACATTTTTTTTTCACAATTTTTTTTTCATATTATAGGCACTCACGCGACTGCCTCACAATACACGATATTCTCGATCACCTTTTCTTCCAGCTTGCACTCGATCAATCAATATCAATTTTCTACGTCAAATACAAATTATACAAAAAAATCGTACAGAACAAAAAAGTATTTTATAGAATAGAGAGATATTATAAGTCTTTTCACCACGAAAACAAAATAGCAGATGAAGGTGATTTTTATCTGTGTTCATGGGCTTAGGAAAAGTAGGGCCCGGTATTACAAAAAATACCCTAAGAAATTGAAACAAAAAGACCATTGAGTAAATAGATTTTTTGAAAGATAAACACCGGGTTCCTCCCTCGAAAATATTACTGGATACGCCTATGCTTGTGTTTAACGTTAGGGCAGCTTCGTCGTCAAACAATCGCTCATTCGCATTTCACTCACGTCGCACCTCCGTGTTATAGCTACTCAATCTTAGTCCGAGTATATGAACAAATATGTTACGACACGCCTATAATATGTTTTATACATACAAATCTTTGTTTTGGCCTGTTTTTGTGTCGAAATATTCATTTCAGTATGTTGTGGGCTGATGCCTGATGATGATGATGATGATATTTAATAAATATCATCATCATCATCATCAGGCATCAGCCCTGTCGGTCTGGCACAGGAGAACATGAGACTGTGAACGGCAGGTTGTGGGTGCGATCCCCATTCGAAGAAAAGAAATATGTAGTATTTTCAAATTAAATATTGGTGTTCTCTTTTCTTTCTTCTGATAACAAGGTAAAGCACGGCGTTGAGTTCTGCCATGCAACACGCAATGTCTCAAATTCGATGGTGGGTGGGGAACCCAATTTCTCAAGTTCCCTGACTAAGCTGCCATGTGCTTCTTTATTGTGATCTGTTTTTGTATCAAAATATTCCGGTAATTTGTTCTGGTGGGGTAGTAATTTTAGTGAACCGGTGTCAATTTTTTTAAAGTTCAAAAAATGTAAAATGTGTTGTGACACTTTGAATAAAAAAACTGAATACGAATAAAGTTTAATGGTTTGTTTGGTAGACCATGAAACTCTCAGGAAATTATGGTTCAAATAAAAAAAAATGTTTTGACTCTGACGGTGAATTAATTGAAAATATTGGCTGAAAAAAAGGGATTGAAGAGGTAGCACTATTGGAAATAAGCCTTGTATTTTCGTGTAGTTAAAAAAATCGGCTAGAAAATTTAAATCATCACAATATCTTCAGCAAGTCACCTTCAACTACTCTATAAGAGGATTTTCTTCACAATATTTACGTAAATAGCTCGACGATAATGTTTAATATTGTTCGTTCGCGATGTGTTTAAGCTTGTAAAAGTACACAACTTTTATTCTTAAAATACATAAGCATGGAAGTATTTGTTGTACAATAAATAAGTATAACTGTAGAAATAGATTTTAAAACAGCTTTGTTACTTCCATTATTTGTAAGATATCAGGGGTATATAAGATATAAGATATAAGCGTGTGACTTTAGGCAGTAGGTTGTGGGTTTGATCCTCACACGTAACTAGAGAGAAATTACCAGATAATTTCGCTCTGGTAACAGGTATAAGAGCGGCGTTGAGTTAACGAAATCACCTCACAATGCCTCCAGAGTTCAGAGCAAAATGGGGAACGGAAGTGTGTTAATGAGAACGGAGGGTCTTAACATTAAGTCTACAGGTTCTCTCTACCTATCCTGCTATACAGCATGAAGAAAGTCAACATTTTAATGTATTTTTCATGCAACAGTTATGCTCTCGCACCATCTTTCACTCTCTCTCTCTCTCTCTCTCTCTCTCTCTCTCTCCACTTACTATAGTTCCTGTCTACCCTGTTATATTTATGGAATGTTTGATGATAATTTATTTGGTTTTTCTTTTTATTTCATTGTGATTTTAGACAAGACAGTTATTGTCCTACTATTAATGATTTTATGACATTGCATATTGAGTAGATGCTAAACGCCGTGGCTTGCCAGCCATAACGGCAAAATTAATATAACTTAAACATTAAGAGCGATTCTTAACCACTGCGTAACATCCGATCCAAGGACTGTAAATATTATATTAAACTCTTACATAGCAATATTTTATCAAGCTTTGTCGTAAGTAAACGTTTGTACGGTAAATATTCTCGTCACGTTTCCCATTGCGATCAGAAATCAATACGCTGCATGAGTTAATCCTTCTTTATTTATATAAGGTTAATTAAATATCCTCTTCCTTTTATATTTGCGAATGTTGTGGTATTATTTGATATGAACCAAAAAAGGCAAGGTAAAAGTTAGCTTCATATTTTTTTCTGTAAATAGTACAGTAGGCAGTAGAAACCTAGGGTTAACAGTTGAACATGTACATAAGTATTTTATAATGCCAGTGGGACAGTAAATGTTTTTTTTTATTATAAACAGACATTTCTATTTAATTTGACAAACAAGCACTTTTGAATTGTTAAGTTACATAGAAATGTTTGTAGTGTCAGTCCTACAGGAAGCTACCACCTGCTCGGAAATCGGGTCTTCTGAGAAAAGCCTGCAAGAAACTCAACGTTGATATATAATATTATAATATGTCGTATTTATATAGTAAAATGGGGACTAAAGTTTATGGAAATTGCAATATAAAAAAAATATTTAGATTAAACCAATTATAATTAAACTGAATAAAGTTCGTACCTAAACAAAAAGTAGAAAATATTCTAAATTACTGCAAAACTTCCAGCGTGTAGCAAAACGACAGATTGTGGGTTCGATACCCGCTCGAGGAAATGAAATATTTCATATTTTCTGTTTAAATATTGAGTGTTTTCAATTTTTCGCTCTGGTAACAAGGCAAAGTAATGCTATGAGTTCTGCCACTTAACATGCAATGCCTCAAATTCGGCGGAAAATGGGGAACACAAGTGGAACGGAGTGTCTTAACACTAGGTTCTCAAGTTCCCTCTGCCTACTCTGCCATGTGCTGGGATACAGCGTGATGCTGAGACAGAAAAATATTTACAATACGCTAGAATCAAACCGAGGACCGCCTTTTAATTATCCAATTCCGTTACAAACGACCGACCTACATACAAATATATTGAAAGCAAACATTTTGTTGCTTTGTCATCAGCACACCCTGTACAATCACCGGCTAGTACATTCTAGGCACGTCCTCTATATACTGGCTTAGAAAAATTAATTCTACATGATACTTCAATTTTCTTTATTTTAACGCTTCGTGGCATAAATCGGTTTGATAAAAGCACTTTTATTTATTTTCTGAAAAGGAATGAATGAACTTCACTTACCGCCGAATTCAATGGTGCATGTTGAGTGGCGGAACTCAACGCCGCGTTTTACCTTCTAACCAGTGCAAAGAAATAAAAATAATAAATAATTAAATTGAAAATTTTAAATATTCGATTTCCTCGTGTCGGGATTGAACCTGTAACCTGTCACGTTAAAGTCGCATGCTTTTGCCCCCGCTCCACGACAGACCACATATAATAGAATATATAAGCCATGAAATGTTCAGGCCTGTCGTGGCTGGTACAAGCGTGCGACTGCAAGTGCAATACATCGTGGGTTCGATCCCTATTCGAAAAATTTAAATATTTAAAAGTATTACAGTATTAAATATTTTTCAGCTTTACGTTATGTCACTGCACGCGTCGTTTGCCTCGTCCACTATCATCAAATTCAAATATTTTTATTCAAAATAAGAAGTTACAAGCTTCGTTTTTTGAACGTCAAACAATTTACCACCAGTTCACTAAAGTTATTGCCTCAGACCAGAGAAGAACTGGCGAAAGAAACTCAACGGGACATGTCCTTTTTTTTAATAAAATTTTTACATCATATAATTAAGTGATAATGATACCTTTGAAATAGCCTGGAGCGAGCATTTTATTCCCAAGGCGTGTTATCTTTTATAAAATCGTTAATATGGTAATAACCTTTAACACACAAATGTCTCTTCACAACTTTCTTAAAATCATCTCTTAATACATGTTCCAGAAGATTCTCGTGCTGGGGTAAGGAAGTAGCTTGACCAAGCTCACGTATACCTGCTTCCAGTAATGTTATTACTGAGTTATCAAAAGTCAATGGGCCTCTAAATTAACCAAAAAGATTTAAAAAAAATATTTTCTGTAGATAGAGTATAATTTTTTATGTTTCTTTTTGTTTCTTTTTGTATATCACACATAGCAAGCAAATAGGAATCCTGGGAACACAGTGTTGCGACAATCGTTTTCATTTCCGCTGAATTGTAGATGCATTTTGAGTAGAGATGGAGAACCTCAGAAGTTCAGTGAGTTTTTTCTTGCAGTGGATGTGAGTGAATTGCACGTTTGTGCTTTTGCTCCACGACAAACACAAATTTATAAATTGAAAAAAAAAAATGTATATCTAATCACGAATTTTAAGAATATAATACCACAATAACTGTTAATGAAAAAAACTATTTTCTCAACCTGTTACTACTTGGAGGAGTAGAAGAGAGAGAGAGTTAAATCACTTTAATTACAAAAAAAGTTAAAAATACAACCTTGAAATAGAGTATTATTACTGAAAGAAGACAAAAAAAATAACAATCCTTCTTTCTTCTTCTTTCTTTTCTCTAGTGTAAAGAATATCTGAACTGATCGATATATAATCATAATCAAAAAATAGAACGAGGCACAGAGAATTAATTCACATACCCCTACGTGGATTGAACCTACAACCACGTTCACAGTATACTGTTCCATTATAAAACTATATCTTACTTAGTAGTTATATACCACAATTTAATAAATAAACTATAGTGAAGTACATATTTCACTCTGTCATGTGGATGTTGATACAATCTGTGCCGAATTGCGGTCAGCGGTATTCCCGTCACGCGCCACCCTCGATGTACTGGCGTTAAGGAATAATATAACTGTAATATATGTGTATAGGTAGTGAAATTCTTGGTGGAGAAGGCGACGAGCTGCATGCATTTTCCATCATAGCATGGTAATCAGAGATTATTTTTTAGGAGTATATTAACGCTAGGGTGTTTGGTTACTCTGTTTCCCAATTTCCGCAAAGTTTCCAATATTTTGCTCTTTGTTGTGACGAAATTCAAAGCCACACACTTCGTTTACTAGCGCGGGAAATTATTTTTTTTAGCAACATGCTGTATCAAGCATGTGCTTGATACAGCATGTTGCTAAAAAAAAGGTTGCTGGGTAGGTCAATTCTTTTGCAAACGCAAGAGGATTCTAATGTTAAGACACTCTGTTTTCAATCAGATACTATAGTAGTAAGTAGGGATAGTTTCCGCCGAAGGCTTTAAATATATATAAAACCTAATTTACAAAATTTAGGACAAGAGGATCTGATGATATTATGAATCATCCTTAATTCGTGGTCCAGGTCGACATAGCGCGGCGTTAAATTCCAGCATTTTAAATTCCGCCAATTTTGTTTTTTTTAGCTTTACGCTGTATCCCGCATATGGAAGGGTAGGCAGAGGGAACCCGGTAACCTAGTGTTAAGACACTCCGTTCCACTTCCCGTTCCCCACTTTCCGGCGGATTTGTGTGGGAAACGGAATCTTGTTTGTATTGTATAGAATAGATATATAGAATAAATATATTCTATACAATACAAGAATGATATACCCATAAACAAAATAGAGTTCCTAACGAAACAAAGCTAGCAATAAATACAAAATTAATAGGCCACAGTAAAATGATAGTTATTCGGCTTACACAGCATTATGTAAGGAGGAGCCGTCTCGACATATTCTTACTGCACCGTAACTGCACGCCAAATAGAATTTTCGGGTGTGTTTCTATAGAGCTGCTATATATTTTTACAATATATTTTTCAATATTAAATTTTATATATTTTTAGTTTAGAAAAGAGCACAATTCGATATATTTATTCTATACAATGTAGCTAAAGAGCTAAATTTGTTTCCTTAAATGCGATAATTTCAGTAAATGATGTTTTTAATTAAAAGCTGCATCTCTTACTTAACATTAGGTTCCCAAATTCTCATTTGGGAATTAATTAATTAATTAAGACACTTCGTTCCCTATTTATCGCTGAATTTGAAGCATTGCGTGTTAAGTGGCGTAACTCAACGTCGCGATTTGCCTTGTTATCTCTGGTAATGAAACGAATATGAAAGTGGGAAGTACGCTTGTATCCCAGATAAAATAACATCCTTTATTAAAATTAAAACAAGATATTTGCTGGTAATATTGTCGTGAAATATTAAAACACAAATATTGTAAGTATATGCATATTAACGCCTGTTCAACTAAGTCACGACAATATCAGCATAATTCATATATTTATGAAGCATGTGATGGCGAAGGAGCGCAAGCCTGTGTCTGTAAACGCGACAGGTTGTAGGTTTGATTACAATTTGAGGAAATTAAAAATTCTTATTTTAATTTTTTTCGCGTTAAGAGTGTCGATGAGTCAGGATGAGCGCGACGTTGAGATCTGCCACTCAACACGCAATGCTTCAAATTCTACAGAAAGTGTGGAACATCAGTGTCTTAGTGAAAATGGAGTGTCAAGTTCCCTCTGCGTACCCGGCAATGTGCGGGATACAGCGTGAAACTGAAAAAAGTACAAGCTGGCACCCACAACGTTCGCGTGAACCATACTACCCTTGTCAAATCCATTTTATATCCTTATCGTTTAAACCCTATTCTGTATTGAAACATTTTACGTCATAGATTCATACTCATTTATGGCCAATTTATTGTTACGTTAAGTTGTTTTTTTTTTCGTTAAAATATATAATGTACAGACGCTATGTTTCTACTGTTTTATTATAATGTATTTCTATATATTTTACTACTAGAGACCCGCGGCTTCGCCCGCTTGATATACACTACTTTATTTACTAAACTGTTATAATAGTATCTTTGATTTTCGCAGTTGCTTAAAATTTTAAATGAAACAATTTTAAACGGATTAATCGCGTATATTGGTCGTTAAACATTTTTGGAAACCCGACGTTTCAAATATTTTACAGTAGTCCGTGATCACGGGCCGGTAAAACTGTTATTATTAGTATTGTTCGAATAACATCATGACTTTTGAAAATTTCATTACATTGAAAACATAAATTTCAGTTAAATAAATAAAAATTTTGTAGCATTTTTCCCTAGCTTAATATTTTAAATTGCCATATTTTTTTAATCTTTTAATTGATTTAAATAAAAAATTAACACTTTTTGAGATTAGCAGCGTACACATGCACAGACAAACAGACAAAAAAATACTATTGTGTGTAGATTGATTATAAGTATAGATAATATTGTAATTTATCATTATCTGCAACATACACTACGGTAAATTAATATACGAAGAGTACAATACAATAAATAAACTATCCGTTACAAAAAGCTTTTTTGGAGACAAACAAGTAGTTCCTGAGATTAAGGTGACGAAACAAATAACTCAGCTTTATTATAATTATTATAGATCAAATACCAACGTGCCTAAACGAAATGGTCCTATTAAAATTAATGAAGCACTTAAAGATTAAAATGACAAGATCACCTGTTCTTGATCTCACAGACTTATGTTTATTTTACCGGTAATTAGTATGTTTATTTTACCGGTAATTAGTATATATTCATCGCTTGAATTCAGGCGACGATATTAGACTATAATTATGTATAACGTTGATTCACAGGAAATTTGTTAGGTTTCGATCGATGTCAAATTCTTAGAATATTTTATGTATGTACAAAAAAAATTGTATGAGATAATTTTTAAATGTATTTTAATATGAGCCTTTTAAAATATATATTATTTCTCGTAACGTTGTTATTGATATTACTTTTGACGAATACTATTGTTTGATTACGCGTGTAAGTTATTTCTCTTTCTCTAGTAAAGGTTTTGGTGCAACAAAGAAGTGTTAAAATTTAAATATAGTATTTACAAAAATCTTTATTTTATCATTAAATGAGAACGCGTCGTTGAGTTCCGCCACTCAACGCGCAATGCCTCATATTCGACAGAAAATGGGGAACGGAACGGAGTGTCTTAACACTAGGTTTCCAAGTTCCCTATGCCTACCCTGCCATGTGCGGGATACAGCGTGAAGTTAAAAAAAATACATTTTCTTCAGAACACTCACTCGTCTCTTATATATCTATAAAGATTCATTTTAAGTTCTTATGGACTATTTTCTAGAATCCACCTTGAGCGATGTCTGTATATCATAATAACTATAATATATAATGTCTATTATTATACTCTATATAAATATTTTCTTTATCAAATAGTTCTTATATTCCGCATTTTCAAAAAAATAGTAATTTTTGTTGTTGGTAATCAATAAATTCCATTTGTATGTGTTTAAGTCAAATTGTATAGCTTACCCGATTATTGTTGTTATTGTTGTTAAAAGAAACGTGTATTTATTTTCATAGCTTCACACAGTATCTCGCACATGGCAGGGTAGGCATAGGGAACCTAGTGTTAAGACACCCCGTTCCACTTCCGTTTCTCACTTTCCACCGAATTTGAGGTATTGCGTATTGAGTGGCGGAACCCAACGACGCGCTTTTGCCTTATTACCAGAGCAAAAAAATAAAAGAAATATATAAATTATTTTATTATTATAGAATTTATTTTCAAAATTATATATCATTTTTTAAATCTTATTGATATAATACATAGTGTTTCCGAAATTAATTGTCTCTTGAAAAATGTTTATTACTCATTTTTTTTATATGTCCTAACTAAATTGCAAAATTCAATTCATCTTCAAGCCACAAACTATCGATATTCTAGTACAGAATATTTTCTTTAATATCAGTAAAGATGTATTATTAGTATTTATAAAACTCTTTTGTTACTGAGTGAACAATAGACAACGTGGAGCCGCAACTACGAGTACGTGGCGAAGAACGCAGAAATTTGACTCTTAAACTAGGTAAGTTTAGGAGAGAGAGTACGGAGAAAGATCTACTCAAAACTAATAAATACTAGTAAATAAAATAATAATATTTTTTAGTACATATTGTGACAACTCTATGTATGTCCGCATACTCGCGGCAGCCGAATTCACGACGCGCTTCGCCGTTAGATTTACAATCTCTACATACCACTGTAGTTATATAGCTGATAAAGTATGCGATTTAAGCGTTTCACTTGTACACCGATATATGAAAGAATTAACTGCACGCTGTATCCTGCTCATGCCAGAATGGGAACCTGGGAACCTGGGAACCTAGTGTTAAAACATTTTAGTAATAAGACACTTTTGTCCCTTCCTTTTCGTCGAAGTCTTGAGGCATTGGATGAAAAGTTGAGTGGCGTAACTTAACGCCACGCTACCAGACTATACCAGAGCTATATTTTATTTTCCCCGAGTGGAAATCAAACCCACTATAGCATTAACAGTCGCTCGCTTGTGAGCCTGCCATACGTCGTATTGTCTCGACCCATTTTTTGTTATAGTTCAAAAATTATTTTTAAATTACAAAGTAAAATTATTTGTATTAGATAGCTTCAAATTTTGGCAAATTACAAAGCCCACAAGTTTTAAATTTTATTATTTGTAATATTCTAAGAATCGTAGAAAATGGAGAGTCTTAACATTACATTCTCTATTTCTTCCTTGATATTTGGAAAAAAAAATCAACCATTTGATGTTTTTCATAAACACGAGTACATAGGTACATAAAAATGTTGAAATGAACATTTATGTATCGAAACTGGCACGCATTTTACTACCGAGCTTAGCTTATAATTTATATTATGTTCCTAATAAATTGTATTTAAAATAGGCTGTTATAATAATATATGGTATGGCCTAAAATTTGTAACAAATTGGCACTAAATATGAAAAAATAAAGTTTTTTTTTCAGTTACATGCTGTATCCTGCACATGGCAGGGTAGGCAGAGGAAACTTGGGAACCTATTTTAAAGGTATTCCATTGTGTTCTCCACTTTCCGTCAAATATGAAGAATTGCGTGTTGAGAGGTGGAACTCTACGCCGCGCTTTGCCTTGTTACTCAAGCGAAGAAATGAAAACATTAAATATTTAATTTAAAAATATTAAATGGACAGCCCCAAAAATTTAGTTTTATTTTGTTTATTTATAAAGATTTTTATTTCACACAAAATCTTTCAAAAAAATTGCTATATACTATTATATGTTATATTAATTTATATTGATATAATAGAGGCCAGTCGTCGCGCAGAGGCACAAGCGAATGTAAACGCGAAAGGTTATATGTTCCATCCTTATTTGAGAAAAATATATATTTAATATTTTAAAATTACGAGGCAAAACATGTAGAGTTCTGCCACTCAAAACACTATCCCTCCAGGATTTGAAGAAAAGTGAGGAACGGAAACCATATTAGGAACGGTGTGGCTAAAAAAATGTCAATATACGCAAGTAACAAAAACGAATGTTATCATTATTTCTTATCACACAGCCTTAAGTTCTTAGTTATAGCTAAAGAAGATTAAAAATAATAAATTCTTCTAAAGATTTAGTCGGACGTATAACGACTGAGTTGTTTTTAATCTAGTCGCTATAAAACTGAAAAGTTAGTTAAGAACATGAAACAGTCAGATGTGGCATTTTCTATTGAAGTAGTTTTTTTTTATCTTCGTGCATCATGTATGGAGAAGAACTTCTTTACCTGTAATAAACGTTTTTAGGCGTACCCTGGTTCAGTGCCGGGTTGTGGGTTCAATCTCCACTCGAACTAACAAAATATTTTATTTTTACTAAATTTAAAAACGTATAAATATTTGAACGAAGCAGAATTTGAACCCGCGCCTCTTGGAAACCGTCCAAGTGCTCTGACCACTAAGCCATTCGTTCTCGCCAAGCTCCGTCGAAATTTTTTATACGCTTGTTGCAACTTATTTATGTTGTTAGCATAAATGTAACAAGCGTATAAAAAATTTCGACGGAGCTTGGTGAGAACGAATGGCTTAGTGGACAGAGCGCTTGGACGGATTCCAAGAGGCGCGGGTTCAAATCCTGCTTTGTTCAAATATTTATACGTTTTTAAATTTAGTATTTTTCTTTCCTAAGTGTGGAATAACACTTTAAAAATAGTTAAAATATTTTATTTTTATTTCTTTGCTCCAGTAACAAGAATCAGCGATGAGTTCCACCAGACAACACGTAATGTATCGAATTTCTCGCAAAGTTAGGAACGAAACGGAGTGTCTTTATACTAGGTTCCCATGTTCTCGCAAGCCTTCCCTGCCATGTGCAGGATACAGCGTGAAGCTGAAAAATAGAACGTTTAACGTTCAGGTAGTCTTCTTTTATTGAGACTTTTGATATACGAACATAAATTGTACCTGTTGGCCTGTTGATTATATGCGGGAGAACCTAGTTTCGAGATATTCCGTTCTCCGCTCTCCACGTGTATTTTGCGTATTCTCTCGGAACTCAATGCAACGCGCTGCTATCAAAGAAGTGTAGAATCGAATTAATTACCACTGTATTTACTGTTAGACGTTGTCCAATTATGCTAAAATGACAAAAATATTTTTTATTTTAATATTTTTTAATTATATTTTTTAATTTAATAAATTAATTAAAATTTTAGGTAAGCATTTCTCTATCTTATTACTCTTTTATGTTACTATACAATAATTTATTAAGTTTATTTTAAAACAAATAGATTCTTATTTCAATTTTTGTCTATCGTTTCTGTTTTGACAAAACTCTTTGTAAGTAATAGTTTATTAGCGCTTTTGCGTCGCCAGTTCAGCTGCTATATTTTGTTCTAGACTATAAAGCCCAGAGCATTTTCATATAAACGGGACATCAAATTGTATATTTATAGTTCACATTAATGATTTATGAATCCATATTTTTAACTGATTTGAAAACTATGGACTGGCACGTTATACATTCACACTGTACCCCACACAAAGCACGGTAGGCAGAAGAAACTTGGCAGCCTATTATTAAGATACTCCGTTTCCATTTAGGTATTGAGTGTCATATGGCGGAGCTAATCGCAGCACTGTGCCTTACCAGACTGAGACATTGAAAATATTAAATATTTCATTTCCTCGACCTTGTACCCCTGCATCACGCATTATATGTTTATGAATGTCAAATAATAATATGTCAAAAAAATATTTGATGGTAATAGTCACTCTCAAATACGTGCCTCTGCGAACTTTTCTTGACGCAGGATATAATGTGAAGCTGAAACAAAATTATTCTTATGTATATATATATATATATATATATATATATATATATATATATATATATATATATATATATATATATATATATAT
>DWMZ01002211.1:0-14524 GCA_018249855.1 Eueides tales michaeli | reverse complement strand
GATATATTTCGGGTCCACAGTAAAGATACGAGCTTTGGAGAATAAACAATTGTAATCACTTTCAAGTACTCTAATATCTAAATGAATTCTAATAACAATCCTAGTAATAGTAATTATTATTTACTTTTACTAGGAATGTTACTGATGAAACTAAGATAACTGCGAAACACAAGACAATAACCGACCTCATAATCACATAATCTGAAATATAAATCCTACATTTAGTATAAAAGTAAATCAAATTCAAATCCATTATTTAAAATGTGCTATCAGATAATATAATCTAAAAATACATAATCTACTTTTATAATATTTGCATTAAGTACTTCGTAATCTTGAAGTTAGATGTGCATGTATTGCTGCGGGAATGCGCAAGTCCGCTATGGAATGACGGCTCTTCATCAACGCCTCTTCACGACACACGTCGTCTTGGAGGATACAGTCCATTATCTTAGCTACAATTGTCGACGGTGGAACATGAGGATTCCCTGCAATTGATTTATTGTTATTAACTTCTTTATGTTACACCGTACGTCGTATGGTAGGCGGAGGAAACCATTTTTGAGACATAGCATATTCGATGGTGTAACTGAACGGCACGCTTTATTTGGTTATCATAACAAGGAAATAAAGAATAATTATTTCTAGGAGAATCAAGCCCACAAGCGGCACGTTGGTCTCGACGTTTTAATACATCTATTGTGTTTATATTGGTACTTATGTTAAACAATTAAATATATATACAATTAATTACACATTTTGTTCGTAGCATTCACTGATAAAATTGTACTAATGCTAAATAAAAAACCAAACTAGTTATTATAAATATTTTTTGTTTATGTTATTCAATATATATACACAATGACTAGTATTCAGGAGATACTAATGTACACCTGAATAAAAAAAACTGAGTTCTAATTGGCTTTCATTTGTTACCAAGGCAACAAATTTAAGTAATTAATTAAATAAAAAAAATCTAACACGTGACTAACATGGTGATAAAAATGTTCAATATTTGGTTTAAAAAATAAAAAATAGGGATTTCTTGTAATAAAATGTACTGATACTTACTGCACAGCAATTTCAGGAACTGGATAAGATCTATTGCAACTTGAAGGTAAAGGTTTCATGAAGCGGCATACAGGAGTACAGTGTTCTGTTATTAGTCACCACGGTGTTAGTTAATTAGTATCCCGAGTTACAGAAGCAGAAAGAATACTTTAGTAATCTATTTATATATCTTATTAGTATATGTTACTGGCAATCTGTATAATGCAGATATTTTATAAAACACCTTGGCAATGTAAGGAATATCTGGGGCGACAAGGCAGAGTATAAATGGAAGAAATTTAATTATTATTAATATTTTCTCTATATAATGACCACAATTCCAAGGAATTGTATAAAATAACTGCTGTTTTTCCGGCAATGTATAAAATAAATAGATTTTTGTCTATATTTCGATTTAGACTTAGTTTTAAACTTAAAAATAAATATCTTGCACTAAAAGTTCCTAAATTTCTAAGTATATAATTTTGTAATGCTAGAAATGCAAGTAAAAAAGTCACAAAACATTTATTGTCTACCAGATGGCCCGCCAACCTTTCTTTGCTCTCTCTCGTTTTATACATAACTTTCCTGCTGCGCATTCAGTTTTATATGAAATACCTAGGCCAAGTATTATATAAATATCAATCTATATAATTAATATTGTAAACATTTTAGAAATTATTTAGATTACCTAATTCACCGCAACAACGGATAAAAATAAATTGTTGAAAAGTATGTATGCCTATAACGACTACACAAATTATTTAAACAAAATATACTTTTCTTGGGTGTATTTTTTAATGGCAGGATAAAGATTGCATTAAAAAAAATAAAAATCACCTAAAAATACTTGATTATCCGGGGGTAAGTACGAAATAAAGGTTAAGGGAATACTTTAGCTCTTTATTTGATTATTATTTATAAATATTAAGGCGTCAGGTTGTGGGTTCGATCCCTACTCGAGCAAAATGAAATAGGTAATATTTTCAAAAGAAATATTTAATATTAATTCTTCACTCTGGTAAGGAGGCAATTCGCGGCAGTTTGTCCTGCTACGACCACGTAATGCCTCAAATTCGGCGGAAAGTGAGGAACGGAACGGAGTGCCTTAACACTAGGTTCCCTCTGCCTACCCTGCCATGTGCGGGATACAGTGTGAAGCTAAAAAAACATCTAAAATTATATATGAAGGAAAAAATAAAACGTGAATAATTTTATATACTCTAAATTGCACTATACTATGTTTTTTATTTATATTATAATAAATGTATTATATAAGTTTTAAGTTAAGTTAGTCTATAATAATAATAATAATTGTCCATTGCGTAATTTTACTGAGCTCAACAGTGTATAAGGATAAATTATAATAAACATTTCTATATTATTAACTAAGTATGTGTCTAACTCTTCACTACTACTCTTTGTAATAGATAATATAAAGGTTGCAATATGTCATATATGTAGAAATTATAATAGAAAAATAGCTAATTAGTTTTATTTAAGAAAATTTCTTGTTTAACGTATAGACAGTATACATATAAATATATTGAAATAAATAGATTTTTGTCTATATTTCGAGCTACAGACTTTATTTTCATCATAAATTCAGGAATCCTCTCCCTATCCTTGACACACAATAATACAGTTGCTTGACTTCCTCAATCCCCCAATAATGTTTGACAATATTAGTAAGTACATAATTTTAAAAAATACATATATTTTTTTAATTCAACAGCTGGGAATAATAACTCTTTAATATATGCATTAAAATGATTAGCAGGTGTTAATTATTAGTAAACTCACTAGTACTGTTTTGTTAGTATTTATTATTAACATATAGTGTAAAATTTTACTTTTAAAATAAAACCACTTACCAGTAAGCCCTCTATAACCAAAAATTCCACAATCATGCATGCGCATGGAATGTTGTTCATCTTTAATAAATTGTTCTGTACTTATTCCTTTAAGCTACCAAAGAGAAAGACATATATATAAAAAACTTTCATTAATATTAAATTGAATACTCATTTATCATATTAACTAAGTCAAATCAAAGCTTCTGAGTGCAAATGTTTAGGTAGTAGGTTCAATTCTCACTGGTAGAAATGAATTATTTTCATATTTTAACTCTGATAAGTAGGCAAAATGTGGCATTGAGTTTAACCAGTCGATAATATAAAAATGTTTAAAAAGGTGGAAGAGAGTGTCTCAACACTAAGTTCTTGTATAAGCAGGATATATAGAAATAAAGAGTAGCTCTCACTTTTGATGGCACTAAGAATCTATCAGGAATTCGTTGTAACTTTTGTTGCTTTTCACTCGGGCCAAATCCAAGAGCTAATAGCACAGATTCAGCATCAACTTTCCTGGCACCTAACACATTTAATACAGAACTACCACTTGAACCACTGGCATCTGACTGTGAATAAAATAAAATTTGTTCAAAATTTAATATACTCTATTCACTTATTGTAGATGTCAAAGATTCATAGATATAATATATTTCTTAATATAAAAAAATATTTTGTAATTTTTGGTTTAAATTTAGATTTTATTTTAATTCTACCCAAATCTAAAGTTGTACTGGTGATGGATTATCCATTATACATTTTTATCCGATAGATAGAAATGCAGAATATTTTTAAAATAGATGTTTACCTGTAATGAATGGTCTCTAAATAAAGGATTTTTAAATCTTGGTGCACATCCTTCTGATTGGACTGAATGATCTCTTTGTAGTTTCATTTTTACATTCCTAGTATGAGGAGTGCTTGTAAGTACACCACTCTCTAGAGATTTCCTTTTCCATGCTTCTCGTTGTGCTGGGACATCTAAACTATTATCATCATGAATTGTGTCTTTGTTTATTTCATTTTCTACCACAGTATTTTCAGTTATGGATCCATCAGCTTTAATTTCATCAGATTTAGAATCTGAGTTCTTACTTTGTTCAGTGAGATTATGGTCATTATCACAAGTTATTCCAGTTTCATTTTGGACATCTACATCGGAGTCAGCTGGCATTGAATCAAGCCATTGCTGTACAGGACTACTCCTTCGCATATCGTCAATAACTCCACTTAACCAACCACGAACTTTACGCTCCAATATAGATGAAACAGATTCGTTAAAAGTATCTAAAAAAAATCTCAATAAGTTTATAATGAAATAAAATAACATACAATTTATAACATATTTTGTAATATATCACCAACAAATATAACATACACTGCACAAATGAAAATACATACAATGTTGTATATATATATGAGGAAATGATAGAGTTGTTAAACTTATCCTAGGACAAAGATTTAATAAGACAAACCTGGTGTAGAATCCATCCTCTTTTCAAAATTAGGCCGCATGCAATATAGGAAATATGAAATGGACGTGCATAATGCTTAAATTTGAGGAATTAACATAGGGACACAAACCATTTATAATTCGCAAAAACTTACCTTATTAAAGAATAATAATTAAAAAAAATCACTAAAGTTATTCATATCGACATAAAAAAAATATATTTAATTAATCACTACGGGCAATAGCAATAACTCCGATGCGATCCGGATCCGATTTTAGAAACAATTAACAAATGTCATTTTCATTTTTGATTTCAGAGGACATTATTAAAATGAGAATTTACCATAGATAAATTTGTCTCGCATTCTATATGTCAAAGTCAAAGGCCATTTTCCGAATTATCAAAAAACAGCGGTCATAGCGTACCACAGATGCGATAAAATTTGTGTGACTTTGACGTCACATGTGACTAGACTAGTGCTTACGTACGGACGGGTCGGGGCGTTAGGATCGTGAGCATTGACTTTATTTTGACGTTCTACGTCAATGTCACTATCGTCACTTTCCTCAGACAGATGTTGGCGCGCTTACTAAATCGGACCCCACCTTAGCAGTTGAAACGTCGTTATTACTGTTTTGACAATTCGGAAAACAGCCTTTGATTACATATAGTATTACTGGGTCTCTTTTTTACATGTATTATATTGTTGTGTACTTTTATACTGATGAATTTCTCTCGCGAATCTTTCATACAACGTGACATTGGCGAAGCCATTTTTCAAGCATTTTTTGGTATGGTATGGTTCTTTGATTATGGCGTTCCGAGTATGCTAGTAGAGTACATATCACTTCGCCAGTATCACGTTGTATGGAGAATACACGAAGGGGGTTGTACGGTAAAGAACAGCTTATATTACACAATATGAGAATGCATATTAAAAAAAGAAGATCTAGTTAAAAATCGCCTTCACCTATAACAAAAAAATATATATATTAAAATAAATGAAGCATTTTTTTCATTCATTCAATCATTTCCTCAATTATGGCGTTTCGAGCGTGCCAGTTGAGCACAGTAAGCATTTTTTTCAATCTTGGAAAGTGACGATGTGATATTGACGTGGAACGTCAAAATAATGATATGGTCTCGATGCGCTCCGACCCGTCAGTACTGTAAGCACTAGTCAAGTCACATGTAATTTGTTAGCAAAACCACAGAGCCATGAAGGATTATTAGAATTAGGACTGACATTACAGTAAAGAGAAGGGCAAAATCTCCTAACACTTGTCCATAGAAGTGAAGAAGGAGAACGAGAAGTAAGGGATTCACATTATTGGCCCAACCAAGTGTTTTCTTTTTCCTAGTCAACTTTTTAACCTTCACATCTATGCGTTTGTACTCTGCAAAATTCTCTATAGTCATTGCCTTGGCAGAAGTTCGCCGATTGACAGAATCAGAGCATTCCTGATCCCACCAAGAATTATAATGCATCCAATTCTGAAGGAAGTGTTTTCTAGGGATGTCTAAGTCAGCCGCGGACCAGATGGTAGAGGCAAAACGATCATAGCAAAGAGTGATATTCTCAAAATTAGCGGACTCAGGAAGATTGCCCAACATACTATTCACAAAATCGGCGTACTCAATACAGTTGGCTTGTTTTAGGTTAAATTTTGTTGTAGAATTAAGAGAGGAAAAGGAGGAGGTCTATTATGAAATAAGTATAGGGAAATGGTCACTGCCATGGGTTGAAGCTAAAACAGACCATGATAGCAGGAAGATAGAGAAAGATTCACAGCACACAGCACAGTACTAGGATCCTGATTTGGATTATACCTTCGAGCCGGAGAGCCATCATTGAGAATTCAAAGAGATACATTATCAATTATGTATGTCTACTAACAATAGAGATAATCCATCACAATAATAACACCCCTAGAAAAGAGTGATGAATGCTAAAATCACCCAGGACTAAGACAGGACAGCAGAGAGATAATAGACTTAATTTCAAGGAAAAGAGACAAAGAAGGTAATAATAATATATAATAATAGGATAAACTGATAGGAAGGAGATCAAAAGCCTTCCCACAATAGCATTAATCTGTTGTCTGTGAGAGGGGAGAGGGATAAGGGAATAAGGACATGAGTGCTGGATTAGAATAGCAACAAACCTCCATACCCATCATTTCTGTCCTCCCTTTAACAGGAGAAAGCTGATACGAATACTTTTACTATTCCTTTGTAGAAAGTTTAGTGTTGTCATCGTTTAATATTTTAAATATTGGTAGTAACTTTTGGGCAACGTTGAACGGTATAGGGAGTTCATCAGCGGCTCTAAAGATGCTTACAACGCTTTCAGGTAGTGCAACCAATAGACCTTTTCTAGCTTTATACCAAGGTCCCTCGTCCCTTCGGCATTTAAGGCTTGATAAACTTTTCTATAATAACTCTTTGCTATTAGGAGCGCGGGAACGAGGTGACTGGGAAACAGTCTTTTTGTAAGATATGTTTGTAGTGGTAAGGGCTGGAGTTTTATATGGTAAGGAAATTGTAGAAGTGGTCGGGGAGAATAATTCCTTAGCTATATCCACATATGATCTACGGATTCTATAAATTTTCTTACACGCGCCACACTTCTATACACTTGGAATGACCTACCAGCGGCATTTTCAGGTTGATACGACATGGGTTCGCCTTCGCGCACCTGTAGCTCCCCTGATGTTACACGGGGCCGTGGGCGACGGTGATCACTCACAATCAGGTGACCCGTACGCTCGTTTGTATATATATATATATATATATATATATATATATATATATATATATATATATATATATATATATATATATATATATATATATATATATATATATATTTATATATTGTTTTTTTATATATTAATCATTTTTATTTGGTCGATATTATATTTACATAAATAACAAAAATATTTGACTGACAGAATCAATGGTTTTTGATAGATCAGGTAAAAAATTCACACACATAAAGACAAGTTATTTAAAAAGGGGTGAAAATTTTGACCTAGTATTAATATTCTCGAAAAAACAGCAAAGAAATTGAAAAAGGTTTTATTTTATATAAATAGGCGCTTTCTATTAGTGTAACACAATAAAAATGTATACTGCCTAACTAAAACTTGAGGATATTTTTGGGGTCCCGTTCATCGAGAAACATAGCCGTATGTATACCCATTCTTCGGCAAAGCCCTCATGGAATTAAAATGAACTACAATTATATAATAATTATAGTTAATTTAAGGCACTATTGGCAATTGTACTTCTCATAGACCCATCACGAAATTAGCTTAAAATCTTAGGTGGATCTCAGAGTCTGACAAGCACTTAACTGGATCTCATAAAGGTGTCGTTACTTGTCCTCTTAAATTTTTAGAGATGATATTTGTCAAATTATCCTCAAGCAAATGTAAATGAAAATTTCTAATATATTTTTGATATTTCCTGAACCACTAAAAATAATTAAACTTACAATTTGGAAATAAATAACATGCTTAAATCTATACTATTATAGTACTTAGTATAATGAAAAAGTAAGTTTTGAGATTTTTTATTATTCTTGTAATAAACCATAATAAAACAACATGTTTTTATAAATAAAGAATATTTATTTTTCTATAAACACATTATTCTTTCTTATAATTCCTTTTTTAATCTTGGCTCACATTATATAAATCGCGGATCGTATTGGGCATTCGTCAACGAAGTCGTGTGCGTGGATGGAGAAGAGTTCAGCGGTCGAGCCGCGGGCCGACGTCGAGACGAAGCACCCAGCACGCGCGGCCTTAGCTGCTAAACAATTTGTGCATCGAGGTCAGGTAAAGATTACTTTAATCTCTAAATCACATTTGGACACTAATATACATGTATAACTACGATCAACAAGTGTCAATATTGAGCAGTATGACGAGGGCCGCGGAAGCGCGCGGCACGCAGCCTACGTCACGCGGGCCCGTATACGCACTCACCGCGGCGGGCGCCAGGAGTTTCCTCTCCTGGCAATACGGCGGCGCGTCGCCACTGATCTCGTACTCGTTCTACATCTTGGAGAACGCGTACCACATTCATTCCAGCTAATTTTCGCACGTCTTCTTCGCTCCACTCGGGGTCACGCAACAACTCTGCGAGTAAATGCGGATAGCGCGATACATCTTCTAGGCCCTCAGGCGGTGCATCGATGCCATCATATCCAGCTCCAAGCCCCACATGGTCAACACCTGCTACACTCCGTACATGATTAATATGTGCAATAACATCTTCCACTGTTGCTCTCTCTCCGCAGGTAACAAGTTTTGCATAAAAATTTATCATGACTACTCCGCCATTTGTAGCTACCATTCGTAAAAGATCATCTGGCACGTTCCTTGAAGAATTGCAAATTGCTGCGGCACCTGAATGAGAAAATACGACTGGCGCTTGTGAAGTTTCTAGAGCGTCACGCGCCGTCTCTTCACCTGCATGTGACAGATCTACCATCATACCAAGGCGATTCATTTCCCGAATTACAGCGCGTCCGAACTCTGTGAGTCCACCTGAGGTGCCAGCGGCACGCGCCCATCGAGTATCACATGTATGAGTTACTGTTAAATATCGAGCACCTAGATGATAAAAAGCGCGCAACACAGCTAGTGAATCACCCAGAGCATGACCACCTTCCACTCCTATTAACGAAGCGATTCGACCTTCTCTGTGTGCTTCCAAAAGTTCTGCTGCATCAGTGACTAGAGCAAGATGTGCCCCATTCATTTCAACAATTCTTTTGATGACATCCATTTGTTCAAGCGCTAATTGTACAGCATCTTTGTCTCTTGCCCCACAAGGGACATATGCTGACCAAAATTGAGCGCCAACTTGACCAAGTCTAAGCCGTGGAATATCCGTATGCGACCAGCGCGATCTTGCCCACGGCTCTAAACCTTCTAAGCCAGCACTTAAATTAAAATCACCTATTTTGTTATGAAGAAACTTTCGGACGTTCCATGCTAAATCATTGTGTCCATCCACTAGAGGAGAGTCGCGTAACATGCGTCGGATGGTCGTTAACCGTTGTTCGGGCGTAGCGCGGCCCCCTCCACCGAGGGCTAATGGCAGTGCAAGAGCAGCTCCGAGCGCGGCCAGCACAACCAGTGCTGCTAAAGCTACACGCCAGCGTGGCCTTCGCGGTGTTGGTTTCTCATCAGAGCTTCCGGATGCTGATGCCGATAGTGAATCTGGCGCCCAACGACCACACCTCTCGGCCACGTCTGGCACAGATCCAGGAAATGTCATACCTTCCGGAACTGCTGCCTGAAAAGAAATATAAATATTATTAATTATATTATTAATAAAACTATTATATAGAAAACACCAATAATAAAAAGGTATACATAATTATATACTTCTTATACATTTCAATACATGTCTGCAATATATTCTATATCATACGAAGTACGTGGATTCCATCGATTAAGTGTTGTATACGAAACCATTTTTCTGTAAAATTGATTTACAGTTATCGTTTTGTCTTAAGAAAACATTGATAAAAAGTTGCTATTGAATTATTATCACAGAATTATGATTATTTTGTATAACACAATGAAGTTTGTTGATTATTATTTTTTATATTAATTTAAATTTATTGGTACTTGTTAATTAATATATTTTTTACTTAAATTATAGCCATTAATAACAAATTGAGTCATGCCTTTTCGTGTGTGCATCAAATCATTGATTTATATGACATTAACAGGTCAAAAATAATTAAAAATGGGGTGATGCGTAGTGTAGATAAAAGTAATAAGCAAATTATATTCGAATAAAGTAAAAGTAAAACACGCCGACAAATGCATTACAAAAGTGCTGATCTTCTGTCCTGAAAATATTAACGCGCACGCCATAATAATATCAGAGTTACTGCTAAAACCTCGTAACATCTGCTGAAAAATGAATTTATGCGGAAAATTGTTAATTGAACAGCTCGGTTAAAATGTGCTAATATGAATCTATTCTCTTTATCTTCTGTTCACTCCTTTTCAAACATTTCATTTTCGTTTTGTCTCTTTTATTTTCATTTTGTCTCTTCTATTGAGCATTGTGAAATATATGATCAATGCAACGCTACTGCATTCTGTCATCTTTCTTTCAGTTAAACCACCCAAAACAAAATCAAGAATTCTTCTCCAGCGTAATTATGCAGGCATGGATTTAGAACGTGTAAACGTTCTAAGATTATATAAGGAAGATGCTACAAAAATTGATTGCGGCATAGTCAATATAAAGAAAGTATTGTAGAGAACCAGGTATGTTTTTCAATTCATTTGTAATCCAACTAATGATATTCGTGCGCCTATTAGACCAGTACGTATTAAGCATCTACCAGTTTCCTGGCTCACGGAGAAAATTAAAAACTTACAACAAAAGAAAAATAACGCTAAATACTTATAAAATGAAATTTCAATGTAATTGTTAAAGAAGACAAAACAAGAAAAGTCTGGATTTTTTAAAGACTCTTTAGACTTTCTTAATTTTACCTTGTCGAATGAATATACTCTAATGTGTGGTGTAAGGCAGGGTAGGCTTAGCGACCCTTCACTTAACCTCTATATTAATCAGCTGCTAGAGGGATATTATAAATTATACTAATAATATACAATATATATACAAAAGACTGGAAACTGTATAATTCTAGATTGTAATATTCGTACTCTAGATAATTACATAAGAATAATTAAACTTGCAAATGGTTTCTGAATGTAAACTCTGTAAAACTGAGCGTTTAAATAACAATGAAGTTTAATGACTGAATACTATCCATGCTAGAAACAGTACAACATACATACATATTCACATACACATACAGTAAGTGCCACTATTTTGAGAAAATATCTACAAGACGATAGAAATCCTAGAATGCGACTATAAGCATTTGGAAACATGACAATAATTTAACATGTGTTCAATTATGTAAAGGGCACATATTATATAGGAAGAGGCTGGTATCTGAATAGCCTGTGACCCATTTACAGAGAACTGGCGCGAACGGCCCTTACTCGTCGGGATTTCATTTCAACAGAGTGACCTGAAAACAAATGCTTTACTCTAATTACAATAACACCGATTACTTAGTGTGTTAATTAATAGTTAATTAGTAAAACAAGTAAAATTTGTATGTTACATTTTTCAAATTAATCCCTTTTCTAATATTAGTTCTATTTTTTATAAATAATATATTTGCGATAAATGTTATGCTTAAACTAAATTATTGACAAACAAAACCTATGTGTCTATACTAATGTTCAACTTAAAATTAGAAATAACTTTATTTATCCAGGCGCACATGTCCGACCTAATATTAAACCTGAATAGCATGTGACCCATTTACCCCTGTCCTTTAGCCCCCACTTTGAGGATTCCACTCGACAGGATGGATAAACAAATATAGCGACCTAAATATATTATTGGATATATAGCAATAAAAAAGTTAAGAATAATTAAGAAGATTTGTTTTCAAATGAGATTGCCAGTCAACAACGACCCGCCCGCGGCTTCACTCTCTTCACATTATTTTATTAATCCCAATTATTTTCTTGTTATAATAATTTATCATTTTTAAAATAATATCTATACTTTAAAAACTGAAAATTTGGCTAAATTAATGATAAAATTGTAGTAATTTTTTCGATGTAACTTTTAATGTAAAAGATGCATAAAATAAATATTATGTTTTAAAACAACTAAGGTAATCTTTTTGATATTGTATTTTTAATATTACGAAAATAAAATTCATTACTTGCTGTATCATTACGGACATTTATTTAGCCATTTAAAAATATTAAAAAGTAATCCAGCTCCATCTAATACATTAAATGGAGTTAGATTTGTTTTTAATATTTTTATGATACATCTCTTATTATCTATCATTATATTATATTTTTTTATTTTCTATATATCTATATTACAAATTCCCTTAGACTGTAATTCGAATCAATAACTATCAATAAAACATTCCAGCATCCCAACTGCGCTACCGTGGCGTTATGCTACAAGTGATTTTTACGAATTATATGAGCATTTATAAATAGTACACGTATTTATACTTTTCTTAACTGAAACAAATAGTAACATCCACCTTTATTACCCAAAATTTATTTCATGTTACCCGTAATCTCTAGGAACTATTTACCTCAATGCTTCTCGTAATAAATGTATATCTCTATAAACGAGAAGAACGGCGTTTCCTTTGATCACGAAAAATTCCCTTCCCCTGTAATTGCTAACAATAATTTGCTCGGACTTAAAGGATTGTGTTCCAGACATGTAATGTAATGTAACAATAAATATTTCCTTCAATGCCGCTTAAGGAAAAGTAAGTTCTTAATAATTAAAGCATGTACAAAATACTGAAAACATTTATAAATACAGTAATATACTTTGAATATAGCATAGTTTACAAATAATTATATTAATTATTTGTAAACTAATGTACTTATATCGTTTGTTAGCATGTATGTATCTACAAATAAAATTTTGAATTTTATTATATTTATAATTAAATTAAATTATTTATACTTTACAAAAGTAACATTGCCTAATCTTATTCAAAGACAACGGAGAATTCAATTATATAATAATTACGAGGAGGTTAAATTCTCAGTCCGTTGGTTGACCTAAGGGGAAAATTGTAAAAACATGACGAGCAGGCGAACAGGCCAGAAGACCAGGCGAACGAGCGGGGCGGGTGGAGCTGCATCGATTCACTGCAAGCCGGGCTCGACTCAGCCTGCCCCAACGGATGGCATAATGTTGCGTGAAATTTGCGCCCCCATTGTTACCTTACATCTAGCCAGCCGTCCGCACCGCTCCTTTATAGAACACAGACCTGGTTGTCCCGTCAACCGAAAGACGTTTAATGAATGATGTGCGTAGGGAAGTGAAAATTCATTTATTATTCCTAGTAGATTTTGTTTGCTTGCTTGCTTGGAAAACAGAATGTTAATTACATTAATTACATTTTTTATAAGCATATTAAACAGCAATATAGCTCTTTGAAATTTAAATTTGAATTTTACTTTAGGCTTTACTCTTACGTCTTGTATTCAATCGTAATTTATCTCAGTTCAACCCTATGAAATCACCCTCTAAATATATAAATATATATATATATATATATATATATATATATATATATATATATATATATATATATATATATATATATATATATATATATATATATATATATTATTTAGTAACGTATAAAAAATTTAAAGAGATTTGAACCCGCGCCTCTTGGAAACAGTTCAAGCGGTTAGGTTCGGTTTAGGATAGAAGTTTTTCCTATCCTGTGTATATTAACACATTAGAATTAGTAACAAACAAATTTTAGAATATCCCAGTTAAATACATTGCCTTTTTTAACTTATCGATCTCTTTAGGGGCATTATATTTAAAATAGCCTTACCACTCACTTATGAGATCCTTCAGAGCACGATAGCTTTAGTGAACGAATAGGTACAATATATACCTAATGTACGAAACAGATTTCTGTATTCGATTATATAATAGTATTATATAAGATAAGCACTTAAGAAGACGCGTGTGTAGCCAGTTATTTGAAAAAAGTAAAAATTAAAATTTAATTTATAATTATTTTAAGCAATAAATAAATAAGTTTATTAGTGGATATTATTAGAAAATTTGAACTAAGTTATGTTACTTTCTTTACCAACCTGTCATAAATTTTAATAGTGTTAGTATATCGGTAGCTGAGGTATAAAAATGTGTGATAAATGTTTGTAAGGGTTTTCCAGCTTACCGCTATATCTCGCACATGTCAGTTTAGTCAGAGGCAATTTGGGAACCTAATGTTAAGATACTTTGTTCCGCCCCTCACTTTCCGTTGAATTTCAGTCATTACGTTTTGAGTGGCGGAACTCAGCGCCGTAATTTGCCTTGTTATCAGAATGATGAAAATACATTATTAAATATTTGTTTTCTATCGGAGAATGGAACTCATAACATGTCACTGTACTTTACTAGTCCAGTTCACAATTTATGGTAATTTTACTATTTTTGTTTTAATAATATTCTATTATTAATTAGGTTATCATACATTCTATTAATTATTTTAAGCCTTCATTTACATTATTTTTTCGCAAATATATT
>DWMZ01002210.1:0-14525 GCA_018249855.1 Eueides tales michaeli | reverse complement strand
GTTCTTCTCAGGTCTGAGGCAGTAACTTTAGTGAACTGGTGGTAATTTTTTTGACGTTCAAAAAACGAAGCTTGTAACTTCTTATTTTGAATAAAAATATTTGAATTTGAATTTGAATTTGAATTTATATATGTGTGTGTGTATATATATATATATGTCACACCTTAAAATTTATTTAAACATAATAAAAAAGTATTCTTTGTTTTTGGATTAAAATTTTATCTTATTAGCTTTACGCTGAGTCAGGATTGATAAATTCTTAAAAATTGAATGCTCCATTTTTTTATAAAAAAATATCTTAAAATTTTCTATACACATATCATAATATCGTTTATGAGAATATTTTTCTTAAACATCAAACGAGAGATGAAATTCAAACAGTTGGCTCACTTTAAAAACTTAGAGCTTTGATTCGTAAAATTCTCGAGCACCCACTCGAGAGTGAGTCAAGTTAAATTTAACTAAATATTTCATATGCGGACGCCGACTTTAACGTACGTTTGCAACTTATCATTTCATGATATTCTTTTAGTATATTCAAATTTTGTAAATTAGAATTTAATGAGTAAAAAAAGATATTATTATATATTGTAACAATCCAACGCGAGGAAGGGACAACATTTGATCCCTATTCGGGGGAATGAAATATATATATATATATATATATATATATATATATATATATATATATATATATATATATATATATATATATATATTTTTGCCTTGCTCTGGACAAAGTCAAACTATGTTAAATCTGACATATTTGTGACTGAATAAGTCATTTATCAAAAAATAGATTTCTAGATGACCTAGAAACTCGTTTCTTGGCACCTTTTTGAACCTTAAATTGCAAAAAAGCATAGAAACATAATGAAGCATACATTTCTGGATCCATATAAATCTTCGATACTTTTGTCGGTAAAGTCAAGATGCATTTAACTTGGCTCTCGTTTCATATTTATGTTTTGATGGGATACAAAACTTCTTAAAAATCAATTGCAAAGTAGGTAAAAAAAGTAAATTGTAAGTAGTATTAGTAGGTAGTTGAATATTAAAATAGTTTATCATCTTAATGTTATATTTGTATTAGAAATTTAAAAAACAATATTATTATGACTTTAACATAGTAAGTACCCACAAGGCACATATAAAACACCACAGACGCCGGAAAAATAACATCGATATCGAAAACATAAAAAAAAATAAAAATATTTTCCATTATATATCCGCAAGGTGGGATTCTTTCGAAATTCGAAAGTTAGTGTTTATCCGGCAACCCACTCGTTCCTTTTAAGTGGTGGAACTCAACAACGCATTTTCTTGCTCTAACGAGGAAAATAAGTTGTTTTGTCCGTCCAAATTGAGATTGAAATCACAATCATCGGGCTTACGCTTAAAAACTGTGTTATTATAAATTAAATTTTAAGTGAATTTATTTTGTAACTTTTGTATATAATTATAAAAAAAATTAAAAGTATTAACCATATTGAATTTAATGATTATGAAAAATCCTAGTAATATTACAAACGTGAAAGTTTATGAGGATGGATGTTTGTTCCACTTTTACGCAAAAACTACGGAATGATTTGAGATTAGGCTTTACATCAATATAGCTAATGTATCGGAATTACTTATAGGATTAAAGTTACGTAAAGATTTTCTATAATTCGGCTATAAAACAAAAATAATTATAAGCGGGCGAAGAAGCGTATGTGCTGCTTGTTAAAACAGAAAGTAATCTTAAATATTCATTTTGCTACTTTGAGGCCTGTCGAAGCGGCACAAGCGTGTTTGTGTAAACGATAGATTGTGGGTTCGATACCCACTCGAAGGAGATATTTAACATTTTCATTTCTTCACTCTGGTAACGCAAACGTAAAGCGCTACGTTGACTTCCGTTACTCAACACGCAATGCCTCAATGGCGAAACGTGGGGAACGGGACGGAGTCTCTTAACACTAGGTTCACAAGTTCTCTCTGCATACCCTGCCATGTGTGAGGTTAAGTATTAATCTAAAAGAGTCAAAGTGAGTATTTTATTATTTATTATATAATTCATTATTTAATAATAGATATTTGAATATTTAAAATATTATAAGAAACAAAATTAAACTTCGTATATAGTATTTTCTCATTCAATGAAATAATTAACAATTTTTAAAAATTAGCAACGTGTGGTGGTATAATTTTTAATTAATATAAAAAAAATACTTTCAAATAATATTTTTTAGTTACATATGTATAATACAATAAATATTATATAATTTCATTCATAAGAGAATTTCTTTAAAATGCCTGAAGGATTTGTTAATTTTCTTGATCGATCGCTGTGTTCTGACCGCAATGCCTTTAAGTAACTGAGGTGCCATAAAGGAAATGGAGTGTCTTAACACTAAGTTCCTTGGTTCCCTGTGCCTTTTTGCCTCTAGCTAGCGCACGCTTATATTTATTAATATTAAACTTAACTACAAATTATGTAATCTTAACTACAATTTATAACTTCTCACTGTATTTCGTACATGGCAGGGTAGGTAGAGAGAATCTAGGAACCAGGTATTAGGACACTGCGTTCCTTATTTTCAGTGTGTGGCAGAGTGGCAGAATTCATCGTCCCACTTAAACACTTTGAAATATGTGTGTATGTATATGTAACTTAACGCCACGCTTTGATATCAGTCATGGTGCAGGGGCGATGACTGTAAAGGCGACATATAGTGGTTTTTATTCTTACTAGAGGAAATGAAACATTCAATATTCTCTTTTTATCTATCTACATTGTAGTTCTGGTACCAAGGCAGAGGAGGGCGTTGAGTTAACTCAACATGCAATGCCTCAATTCGCCTCATTCTGCCTCAAAAAAGTGGTTCTTAATGGGAATGGAGTGTCTTAACAAAAGTTTCCCAAGTTCAGGGATACCTGGGAACCTTGTAATAAACAGAGATGCCTACACTGATTTATGTGGAATATAGAGTTAAATTTTGTCTACCAAAGTAGAGAAAAAAAATATTAACAAACAATTGAACAATAACCGAGCACACGGCGAATTAGAAAACAAATGTTGTTTTTTATTAAATAAAATAATAGAATAATAATAATTAAAAAATAATAGAATAATAATAATTAATATACCACTGAGCAACAATGGTGTTACATTTTATAATATTAAATTAGCTCATCACAAAGTAACACGAGGCCTGTCATGTCGTAGAGGCACGAGCTTACGTTTGTAAACGTACTCCGTACATGGCGGAGTATGTAGAGGGAACTTGGGAACCCAGAATTAAAACACTCCGTTACTATCCCTTATACATTACATATTAAGAAATTAATTGTAATTTGGTGGAGATCAATGTTAAATTATTAAAAGTAGTATAATGTTAAATTAGTCATTACAAAGTAAAGTGAAGCCTGTAGTGTCGCAGAAGCACAAGCTTATATCTGTAAATGCGACAGGTTATGAGTTTGATTGCTATTCAAAGAGATGAAATATTTTGTATTTTCCTTTCTTCATTCTGGTAACAAGGTCAAACGTGCCGTGGCGTCCGCTACTTAACCCACAATACCTCAAGTATTCAGTGGGAAATGAGTAACGGAAGTGTTATAATGGTAACAAAGTAAACACTTGGATCGCTAATTCCCTCCGTCTATCCTGTCTTGTGCGAAATAAAGCGTGAAGCTAATAAAAAAAATATGTATAATATATTAAATTTACATATTGTATACTTCATGCCTCAAGTTTCTGAGCTCCCATGAAACGTCTGGAACGATGCTTATTCTAAATGAACTAATACGGTTGATTAATATTTAACCTAGGCCATTAGTTCTATGAAACTTGTTTTAAAACGGTTTCGAACTAAAGTTATAATAACCAACAAGGCTTCACTCCAAAGCTGATTGGGGAGAAAAATTATATTGAAAACTACCCTTTTGTAGCTTTTTAGTCATTTTTCATTGTTTTAATTTGTATTGAAGGAAAATTATATTGCAATTGTTCATTAAAAGGATTGTTCATTTCAATTTCAGTAATTAAATCTGCTTAATTATAATATCCAATTTATTACTTATAAAGTTACTTAATATTGAGAATGGCATGGTAAATTGATAGACAAACTGGTAAACACGAGTTGAAAAATTATTATATGTTCGGTTTCCCTTAGAGAAATTGATTATACTGAAATTATTTTGATATTTCTGCACTGGCATACTAAACACGGTGTTAAGATCCGTTATTCTATAAAGTTCGAAAATTGGGTATGAAAATTTCAAATGCAGTGTCTTAACACTCTACTCATCATGGTACTATTTAACACTCTACGCAATATAGGGGGTACAGCAGGAAGTTAAAAAAACGCATTTTATATTTCAAATTCCTGTTCTGAATTCCAGTACAAAGTGGGAAACGGAGAGGATGAGAACAAAAAAATATGCAGTGATTTCGAGCATTACATCTAGATATATGACTATAAGATACTTATAGTAGAGCTTTGCAAGCTCTAAGCTCTATGGTGAACCGGATGATTGGTCATAGTAATCCGAAGACTGAGCTTTCCCACAGGGAGCCTCTGCTAATAGGAAACTACTAAATTTCAAGTCTATTGTTCGAATATTAGTCACTAATATAGATATTCTGTAAAGGTATAGACATTATTCATATAAAATTATTAATTCAAAGTGTATATAATTCATTATTATTTATTTACATAATTACAGTTCAACATAATAAAAGTGCATTAAAAAAATATGTTTTAAGGATCCTCCGACTTAGGAATTTGCTCGTAGCTCTTAAACTGCTAATCGAAGCTTTATAAAACCTAAAAACCAACGCGTAGAACTTGTTCTAAACCTTGGCTTTAGAATAAAAATAACTCACTCGGTTCAGTTCATTCGTTCAGGAGCTACAATGTCCACCGACAAAATAACAGACAGATCAAACTTAAAACACACCTCTTTTTGCGTCGGAAGTTAAAAAATATGAAATATATTTTTTTGGCTATGTGATACTTTTGCTCATTACATATTAACGAATGTATAGTGAAAATGCAAAACTACAGTAGTTTCAGTCCGTCCTTAGAAAATGGAAACGTAATTTCCTTTATATTTTGGTACCTATTATATAATTTGTTGAATTTTAAGCTTTATCTCTATGGAATTATTCGCTGCCTTAAATTTATTTATAGTAATAATAAATAATAATCGAGAAAACAATCTTGGCGCAGGGGCACAAGCGTGCGTCGTAAGGTTGTAGGTTAGATTCCCACTGAAGCAATGCAATATTTAATATTTTTATTTTCTTGCTTTGGAAACAAGGAAAAGATTCGCTACATATGTCGCAATACCCTTCGACTTTGTCAGATATTAGAAAATCAGTCTTTACACTTCCCTCTGCCTACTATACTCGGGATACATAATGATGCTAAAAAAAATTACGAATTTGCCGATTTACGATTACGATTGCACGGATCTTATCAACATATATTTTCAATTTTTTTACAACTGGGAACCTAATTTTACAACACCTCGTTACCATTAAGACACTTCTATTTCCGACTTTCCGCCGTGTTGAGGCAATACAAAAATAACATAATTACGGAAACAAATGTACAGTATCTGTACAATACAACATTTGTACATTTAAACTAAATGTGAGTTGTGTATGATACATGACTCAGTTGAAGTACCCGAGGTACGACCGCAGGGTTCCCATCGAAAAGATTATCGTAATGGACCTAAAGTAGGTATTAGGTCATATCTATTTTAAAATAGTAAATATTATAAAATAGTAGTAATTTTCTTGTTTTCTTTATTTGTCCTCGGTATAAAAAATACAAAAAATATGTTTTATTTCGTACCCACAGTTGAGATTAACACGTTTAACCAAACCACTTTCATAGACGAAGCGTGGCGTTGAGTTCCGACACTCTCTTGTCGTTATATAGAGTATGTTCAATTGGTTCATGATTATGGTATACATTGATTTTCCATTGCATTGTCTAGAAAGTTTGACAAACAGAGAGTAATGTCAAGCCATAGTAAACGGTCTATATGCGGAACAAAAGCGTCAATACACTATCTTGGGATACACCGTATCTTGGGAACCAAGTGTTAAGACATTTTATTCCGTTCTTCGCTTTCCACCGAATTTGAGGCATTTCGTTTTTTTTTATATTATTAACTTGTAACATATGTAACCCTTAAAACTTTGTTTTTCTAAATTTGAGGCAGTGTTATAATGCCTTGCTATTACTTTCATTTTGTATAGAAAATATTCAGTTTTTTTTTTTTGGTAAACTTCTTAAAGATATACTACTATACAAATTTCTAAGAACCATCCCGCAGGAATACCTTGAATAAAAGGCACATTGAATGGCGAGCGTCCTCTGGAGTAATAATTGTAGAACTTCAATCCCAATCCATGCGATGGGTTTTACAAAACTGAATATTTTTCTACTTCTATGCAATTTTTCATAGAATAGATAGAATACCTAAAGATACTAATACGCTATTTTCCCTATTGCTGGAAAGGATAAGATACCTAGTGTTAAAACACTCAATTTTCAAGTGTCTGCCCAACTTTTATACGTAGTACGTTAAATGGTAGGTCAACACAACCATGCTTTGTGTACCAGAATGAACAAAATTTATTTAGGTACAAGCCCCCGCCCGCGGCTTCGCCCGCTTGAATTACGCTAATATTTTTACTCTTTCGCCTACTTTCTTGAACTAATAAAATTATCACTTTTCAGATACTATCTACATATAAGTAACCGCACAGACAAACAGATTAAAAAATAATAAAAAATACTATTTTGTACCCTATTACTTTAATAAAAGTCTCTTAGAATATATTTTTAATACATATATCTTCTATTTAGACTGTGATCGGTTTCAGATTTATTTTAAGTTAAAATAATCATTTCCCATGATTGGCATCGAACCCGTAACGGTAACTTCAAGAATTTAGTACGGTAGAAGTAGGCCAGTAGGTAGCGAAATCAGCGTACAGTTGAAGTACATTAAAAGGTGAGTGTCACTTGAGTGACAAGTCCCAAGCACTCCGCTGAGCTCTCAACTTCACCACGCGACGTTAGTCTCGTGGGGAATCCGCGGAATGCTAAGTTTTATTTTATTGTGTAGTTAATATGACTGTATTATATAAGAGATAATGTCAAATTTATATGATTTTATTCAAAATGAGATGTAACATATTTAACTTTTTGAACGTCTAATAATACACCGTATTATCAAGGACATAACGCAATACACACATTTTATAAATGGCTATTGAATCTAAAAATTTGTTTTGTTTCACTTTGTAGAATTAACATTATTGCACATGGTATAAGTTCCATAACGATCCTACTACCTTCACTATCTAGCTTGATAGATAGATAGAGATAAATTTTAGCTAGTAAATTTTGACCCAAAAAGCCACGACTACGTCTTGGTAGAGTACTTGTAGCTCTTAAACTGCTAAACCAATTCATAAAACATAGCTAAGAACCACCACGATGAACAAGGCTTTCGATTAAATCAATATTATAATTATAATTTCGATCAATAAATTTAAACACGCTTATAACACTTCTCTTTTTGTTTCACAGGTTAAAAACCAAAAGTAAATATAATACATTTTTTTTGGCCATAACTTTTTCCTTGCTTTTTTGAAAACACAAAAAAAATATTTTTACAATTTTCTTTTCAATTATTTTTATTCTGATCCATGATTTTTGGTAATATCATAAATGACTCAATAAAAAAGTAACAAAGATATGAAATAAAAAACATAGACATTCCGTTTTGCCTGGGCACCGGTCGTAGACAATGTAATTGGATACATTGTTAGAGTCGAGGGCTTAGATTGGTCGAAATATAGTTGTTTACAACTAGACGTTGCATGCAAAGCGCTATATTGAAACAAAGTTGGAACTTTTTATATTATCACAAAGTTAAAAATAAAATATTTATTTTTCATACTATAGAGCTAGACGTGGAGCAGAAGCACGAGCGCAAATATGTCTCAATGGTAACGGAGTATTAAGTTTCCAGGTTCATTCCACTATGTGCCCGCTCTCTTTATCTCGACTCAATGTATATATAGCTTTATTGATTAAATTAAATAAAACATAATAGCAATAAGCAATTTTATTCAACATTATTCATGCTTATGGATTATTAGAATAAAAGTTTTAAGAAATTACTATGGCCCTTTTATAATTTTTGCAGTAGAATTTGCAGAGTATGTTTACATTTACGAAAAAAATAATATAGAGGGCCTAAAATAACTAATAGAACACAAATATATAATTTTTTGAATATTTGTCTGTTTGTTAGTCTGTTAGGACGATCACATCTTTCACATCTGAGGGAATTGTTCCAAAGAAGGGATGTGTTTTATAAAAAAGGAGTATCTTTATGCTATGTTACTAAGCTCCCTCTGCCTACCCTGCTAAATGCGGGATACAGCATGAAGCCATAATAAAATATGTATGTTTTATTTTAGTTTAGTATTATTGGAATTTTGATTTCTATTCCTCTCTAGTACCTTAGCATTCGGTTCAAAAATTTCGGTGGTTCAGCAGAAAATATTCTCCTACGAAACGTTTCACTTTTTATATTAAAGAAATCTTCCAAAACTAAATGTAATTTACCTTTAGCGGAAAGAGGCTGTATCACGTCGATCGGAAATTGAGAAGCACTCCAATTACCTAAGTTTCAAGCGCCAAGATAAACGAAGTAAGGTATAAACAACACTTCTGAAAAAAAACTAAAAGAATATCAAGGAAACCTTTTTCGGTCCTTTATTAGCTACACAGTTATCGATTTCAGCAGGATAGCCAAATATTTAATAGGATTTATATTAAAACTATTTTTCATATACGCTTCTGCTTTGGTAGAAAAGACGCGTTAAGATTCTCCACTTTTACAATATTTCGCAATATAGATGGAAATGGGAACCAAATTGTTTTAACACTTACTCAAGTGTGTGAGTAGTTTAGGCAAGTATCAATGCATTGTAAAAGAGCCCCGGAAGACAACTCTTGAGTCAAAAATTATTGTAGGTATTCAGTAAGAAGAGCTCACGACGCCATGCCTCAAAATCAGCAAAAAGCCCGGAACGGATATGTCTTTACGGGAATGGAGTGTCTAGTGTCAGGTTCACAAATTCCCCATGCCATGTACGAGATACAGCGTGAAGCTGAAGAAAATACAACAGAAATATACATTATTTATGGGTTTCATGTTACTCAAATAATAAAATTTTCGTAGCTTCACGTGACAAAACACGCTAGCGTAACTCAACGCCGCGCCGCATACAAAATATCACACAAAGAACATTTTCTATAGTGCCGACTTTACTATAGTTCTTTTACAATTTTACTGTACAAATTTAAGTATCTTCATGTAATGGATCACTGAAAGTGCCGGCGGACATCGAGTTAAGTTTTACGCTGAAAATAGTAAAAGCCCTGGGAACTGCAGAAGGACTATTGCTTGTTCTTATATAATAAAGATGTCTGTCGGAGCTTCAGGCGATGTAAAGCTATTTATTTTTTATTTCATTAAAAGTAGGCTGTGCGTTCGATTCTTTCACTTGGCAATAAAATATTTAATATTTTCATTTCTCCGCTCTTGTAACGCTCTAAGAATATATGAAGACACTTCGGGAATCTAGTATTAAGACATTTTAATCCGAAGATCCGAATCCGAAGTTTTTTTCAGCTTCACGCTGTATCCCACACATGGCACGACAGGGAGAAATAATTTTGGGACATAGTGTTAAGACACTCCGTTTCACTTCCGTTCCCGAATTTCCGCTGAATTTGAGGCATTGCGTGTTAGGTGGCGAAACTCAACGTAGCGTTTTCCCTTTTTACTAGAGCTAAGAAATGAAGACATTAAATATTTCACTTGAAAATATTAAATATTTTATTTCCTCGAGTGGGGATCGAATCCAGAACCTGACGGTTAAAGGCAACGCTTTTGCCGCTGCGCCACGACACGCCACAATCTGTCGCTTACTCCACGACACATAATATGAGAAATAATAATATAAAACTATCTCTTTTAAAAAAATCATACAAAATCAATAACATTTTTCATATCTCGACCAAAAAATCACTAAAATCAATGTATTTCTTATAAGAAAAGCACTAAAACAAAGAATATACTCTAAGCATAACCTGCTTTTATATTTCGTACAAGCCAGCCGGCCCACAGCTCAATAGTCATTGCTTATTTAAGTTCCACGGGCTGTTACAACAGAAATCACCGCTCGTATTTGATATCCAATAAAAAAAGTTACTTATGTTTCTGTCTACTTATATTAGTTTATCTTTTTAAGGTACCATACCCAAAGGGAAAAACGGGACCCTATCAGTAAGATTCGGCTGTCCGTATGTCTGTCGGTAACCAGGCTGTATCTCGACAACTATGAAGGTTAAACAATTGAAATTATTACCAATAATGTATTTCAGTAGGTGCTATAGTATCAACAATATTTAATGTAAATATAAAGATCTTAGTGCAAATGCGGCGGTTTTTCTTTATTTTTTTAGTATATTTTATATTTTACCAAATAGTCACTTATGTTACGTGGGTGGGTAGGTATTGGTTCCCATGATGCATCGACAGCGTCTCATTATAAACGTAGCGGGCTCGATTTCAAGTTATAAATAACATTTTTTCTAGCTTTGGTAACGAGTGGTAATTGGGGAAATGAAAAATCTTAAAACTAAATTTTCTCTGCTGAGCCCTCTATATGCGGGATATAGTGTGATACTGAAAAATGATACATAGTATATTACTACATATAGGAGCGCAGTTAAAAGGAACCTAATACATCATCAAAAATCTTCTTCTTAGCCGTGTTCGACTTAGAATAGGATCACCCTGGTACTGATGGTGTCGTAAGAGGCGACTAAAGTACGAGGGGAAGAGTCACTTCATCAGCAATGGCAACACGCATGGGCAGACTCGACCGGATTGTTACCACACCCGGCATTTAAAACCGGCGTTAGGTATTGGCTTTGGCCACTGCGTTTCGCATTGGGTAATGCCGGACCCCGGTGCCCATCCACCTTACAGATCGGCAACGCTCCTGTAGCTCCTCTGGTACTACATGGGGCCGTGGGTGGTGGTGATCACTTACCATCAGGTGACCCGCATGCTCGTTTGCCGTTTCTTTTCCATAAAAAAAAGCTTCACGCTGTATCTTGCACATGGCAGGGTATCCAGAGGAAACTTGGGAACCTAGTGTTAAGACACCCCGTTCCGTTCCTCAATTTCCTACGAATTTGAGGCATTGTGTATAGGTCGTGTATGCTTGCGTGTTAAAAAGCGGATCTACACGCTGCACTTTTTTATAAGTACAAGTAAAATATAAAAATCCAAAAATTTATCGAACCCACTACCATCGACCAAACATATTTATCTATTTAATTCATAGTTTAGTTACCAAACTATAGGATAATGCGGCTATTCAGTACTAGCGTGAATTAGTTGGTATTTAAACGTGAACGTTCACACTATTTTGTGTATAGAATCCATTTATTAGTACGGATCACGGAACGATTGCAAATACAGTTAATGAAACTATATCACGAATAGTATTTAACGATTGTCGTACAAAGATTCGATTTTAATTACAGTATTTAACAGTTATACTTACTCGTACTAATGTAAAAAGTAAAATACATTTTGCTTGAACGCACTCAAGAACCTCTCGAAAATTTGGTTCATATTAACTGTGTTTTTTTAGTGTGTATTGGAATATGCGTAAATAAATATTTTTTTATATTATATGGCCCATTTGAAAAGGTTACGATAGACCATAATATATAGACTATAATATTCCTTGAGCTTTTCGATCTAGTACTTCTACAGTTTATACTAGCTGTTCCCTTTCTCCAATATCTCGTTCTCAATGTGCCAAGACGGCGTCAAATCTTTTCCCCTTCATACTTGTTATTGTTTATCTCAAGCTGGTATACCACATAGCAGGATAGACAGAGAGAACCTCCGAATCTAGTGTAAATAAACTGACTAGATCATTCTCTTCATTTTTCTCCGAATTCTTGACTTGACATGTTGAGTCTCTGAGCGGATCTCAATGCCGTGCCTCGTTAAAAGAAAGAATGTAAATATTAAATATATAATTTCTCTGAAAATATATCGAACCTGGAACCGTTACATTTACAGTCTCATGCCGTGCCCCTGCACCACGACAACCTCTTTTCCCCTTTGTAATACTAAAATATACTTAATGATATTTTAAGTTTAATTTATATCTTTCATCTTTATTTCAGGTAACATGACCTCCACAGTGCCCCGCCTAAGGCGTTCAGAGTAGTTCAGCTACACTCGACTCGCTAAGTTTTGATTAAATAGAAATATAATATACTATCGGACCCACGTGGCTTCGTCTGCATGAATTATTTAAATATTTGTTTAACGTAAAATAACTCAAAACAGCTGAAATAAACTGCCAAATTTCAATTATTATATGTAAGCTTCGAAAAATCATGAAATATTATATTGTAAGAAACATAATATAGTAAGATTTTTCTTTATTTCTTTCCTTTTTTACTTTTATTGTGTCTTAATAGAAACGAATACTCCACTACACTAGACTCCCAAGTAGATTCTCTAGAGGTTTGCAAAATGCAATAGTAAAAACTGCATTTCAAACGGTTAAGCAACTTTTAAGATTATCTTGCACAAATACAAACAGATAACTATATAAATTATGAAAATTTTATATAATAAGAGACAATTTCATATATCTTCTATGTCCAGACAATGATCAGATGATCAGTTACAAAACAAATATTTTTTGGTAGTACATTTCAATATTTAAGTAAGTCCACAACGAATTCTATAATAACATTTCTAACAACAGACCGTAAAGAATATACGATACAAGTAAATCCAAAGATCCTTTTAGAAAATAGTACCTCTTGTATTTTATTTTGTAAGAAAATGGATTTGCATTAGTGTATTAAAGCCTTCTTGTTACAAATATTATTGTGTGCATATATAAAAATAATCACAATTTTAGTTATGTAGTTAATTACACCAATTTTGATAATTGAGGTCTGTCGTGGCGCAGCGGTCGATCATACATCTGTAAACACGACAATTTGTGGGTTCGGTCCCCAGTCCAGGAAATGCAACATTTAATATTTTCATTACCTCTACTACTCAGTACCGTAAAGTGTGGCGTTAAGCTTCGTCACTCAACAAGCGCCACGTAAATTCAGCGGGAAGTGGAGAACAGAAATGTGTTAATGGGAACGGTTTATCTTTACTGAGTTTCCAGGTTTCCTCTACCTATGAACAAAACAATAAAAAAAATCCTAAGAAAGCACGCTCGGCCAAACATTTCAATTGTTGTAATATCTGAATCTTATTAACTATTGAAATTTATAACATTACTCATTAAAATGCTGAAAAAAAATAAATAAATATGATAGACCAAGTGAAATTAAAATAATAGTCAAGCTAACAAAAAGAAGAAATATTTAGAAACGTTGCAAAATGCAGGGTGGAGTTGTATCTTACAAAACTAGGTAAGTGGTAAACGAAGTGTTTTAACACTAGACTTTTCCAATTTATCCTGCTTTTTACGCGTAGACAAAATAAAACAATCAGGGCCTGTCGAGGTGCTAGGGACAAGCGTATGTCAGGAAATTAAATATATAATATTTTCATTTAGTCGCTCTGGTAACGAGGTTAAAGCGCGGCGTTAAGCCCCGCCACGCCACCAGAATTCAGTGAAAAATGGAAAATGAAAAACACTGAAGCTCCCTCTGCCTACCCTACTATCTTCGGGATACAACGTAAAGCTAAAAAACTAACTAATTGAAATTATTAAGGAAATTCAGCGAGCGAGTTTTCAATATTCAATTTCTATAAACGAAATAGACTTCGATAATAACATTGTATCCACAGGGAGGGTTATTAATTAAGTAGCTTCCTGTAATACAATTTTCTTAGTAATAAAATTTATTACTGACTTTTATTAATAGTTTCAAGATTTTTTTGCCTTAAAATTATACCTGCTTAAATATACTGGCTTGATGTATGTTTTTCATACTGTATTCCGCAAATAGCAGGATAAGCAGACTCCTTTCGCCACGTATCGCCCAATTTCCGAGATATTTCGCGTTCAGCGCTTTTGAAAAAAATCATTCCATCGTATAGGAATCGATCTCACGACTATCATGCTTACAATGAGAGCTACGCCGCAGAGGCTTAATCTATCGGCAATCGGCAATCTTTCTTAATCGGCATCTTTCTAAGTATTATTTATATATATATATATATATATATATATATATATATATATATATATATATATATATATATATATATATATATATATATATATATATATATATATATATATATATATATATATATCTATATACATATATATATATATATATATATATATATATAAAACCAACACAGAGATCTATTGCTAGTACTCAATCTGATGAATAAAAGTGTCTTAATGGAAA
>DWMZ01002209.1:0-14525 GCA_018249855.1 Eueides tales michaeli | reverse complement strand
TATATATATATATATATATATATATATATATATATATATATATATATATATATATATATATATATATATATATATATATATATATATATATATATATATATATATATATATATATATATATACGGAAGTGAACGGAGTGCCATACGCTACGGTCTCATCATACATCTTTCATCTCGTCTCCTGTCTACAACCTACATGCACTCCGGGGGATCCTCATACTTTTTATGACTTCGAGTCGGGTTTCCTAAGAATGTTTAGAATTCAATATACGCGATTAATCCGGTTAAAATTGTTTCATTTAAAAGGATTTTTAAAATTTTTAGCATCTCGTTTGTTCAAATTATTTCTTGTAAAATTATTGAATAAATAAATTAAAAGTTATTGAATAAATAAATAATCGAAGAGTGAAATTATACAAATTGTTACATACTGTAAAGCTATATATGTGTATAGCTATAGCTGAAGTGGGTAGTGTGCAACAGATTTGAATACAAATAAGGGTCTAATATTTTTCACCTTCACGTTTCTTCTTGCATGCAGCAAAACAGAGAGAACCTAGTGTCCACACTCTCTGCTGTCCACGAAAATCTAACATATTAAGCTTAATAGTTCGACTCATCTCCACAACACATATGAAAACTGTAGCATATGTATATGAAACACATTTACACAAACATAAAAATATATACTTAATATTTTACGAATAATTCAGAAAAAGTGAGAATTATAAATATTAAAACTAATGCTAACAGCCATTGAAAAGTTACCGTCTAATTTTAAATTAAAAGTGAATACAAAATTTCAAGCAGGAGGGACTTTGTTGAACAATTATCATGAGCGACTCGGACGGCAGCCCGTGGGATCTGAAACATTAACAAAATAATGCAAATGATACTTTTATAGCATAAATTATAATATACTTGCATTTGCTTTGGTTATAATTTTAAACCACGTTTTTTTTTGTAGCCTCACTGTGTTTTCCGAACATAGCAGGGAAACCTGGAGACGTAATGTTAAGGCACTCCGTTTCCATCAAGACACTTCCGTCCCCTATTTACGTCATTTTTTTCAGGCATTGCGTTTTAAGTGGGGGAATTCAACGCCGGTTTTTGTCTGGTTAACAGAGTGAGGAATTGAATATGACATAATTATTTAGGGAAAAATGTTAATTTCCAAATGTTAATTTCACACGCTAGTGCCCCTCCGCAACAATAGCCCTCAACTTCATATCATATAACTGCAATAAACAAATCAATCATACCAGTTATTGTCTTCTTTTGTGATTTTTACTCAAGAATTTTGTAATATGTGGAACATTGGCTTGTTTATCATAAAAGTTATATCTATTTATACAGAAACACTTGCCGACCCTTTTCTACTATTAAGTTTACATAAAAGATAGTGACAAGTACTTTGAAGTATATGTTATTACCTTTATCACAGCATTCTGTTTATAACATAGAATATAACCGAAGATAAAATAATAATGGTATATAAGTAAAGATAATGACATATGTAAGTATAATATTATTTAGTCATTAATTTAAAAGTATTAATGCAAAATGGTTTTTTTTGCATAGGTTATGTAATTATACAGTTATGACATTTAAAATATTATAAAAATCTTTTTTTGAGTTCCTTCTTTATTGAATGGTATAAGGCCCATAAAACGGTTTAGCTAGAAAAGAAACACAATCATACTAAAAATAATTCATTAGAACGAGGAACACCACATAGGCTCTCAGCTTTCATCTCCACGAACGCCAAATGCCACTTAGACTCCCCAATTTCTTGCCTTTGTACCAATTTCTGGATTGTAGGTCAACGTAGGTAAAATTTGTAAAAATTGACAAGTTTAAGTTTGCGGGTGTATATATATGTTGAAATATGAAATAAACTACAAATATAAGTGCGCAATAATTTTATTTGTAAATATATATATTTTTTATATTTATGTTGGAAGTCCTTATTTGCAATATAATTTCCATAGCTTTAAGTGTACGGGAGTCACCCTTAAATTACGCGTCAATAAACTTGACAAACTTAATTTTGCTAGCGTATCCACTAGTTTTGCGTGAAATGAGTTACAAATGTACTTGTATCTTTTGATGGCGTTAATTTAGTAGCCAGATATGTGATAATAATTTCAGCCTGTTACCTCCACGCGATCTCCAGATAGATAGTTTTAAGTTGTTTTAGAGGCACAGACGGACAATAAAGTGATTCTATGAGTGTTCCGTTTTTACCTTGTGAAGTACAGAAATGTAACTTTCAATACCAACAACAGTTTACAGGGCAAAGCTCGACGTTGATTTTCACCAACCAACATGCAATGCCACAAATTTGCCGGAAAGTGGGGACCGGAACGGAGTGTTCTAACACTAGATTCTCAGCTTCTCTCTGTCCCTACATCCAAACCTACCACGTGAAGCTAAACCTAGAAATTCAAATTAAAGTTGGAATTCAAATATTTTTATTCAAAATAAGTAGTTACAAGCTTCGTTTTTTGAACGTCAAAAAATTTGCGAAGAACCGGCGAAAGAAACTCAGCGGGACATGTCTCTTTTTTTTCCGAAAAATTTACATCATGTTACTATTAAGCATTCCATATTATATTTCTCACTCCTTTCTTTAATTTAATAGTATTTTCTTGCTTTTAAAATGTGTCCAAATTTATTAAAAAGTAACATTCCATTCTTCCCTTGCCACCTAATTTTCAGGACAGTGCATGTTGAGTGGTGGAGAAACAGAATGCTACTGCGCCACAGTGTCTTTTAAAATGTATTATTAAAACAAACAAATTGGATTTTTTATTAAGGTGGTTTATTACATTAAAACAATGGACATTTAGGCCACGCGTATTAGAGATTCGTTAATTTTTAAGTTCCTTTTTAGGTCGTAAATCGTTATTGTGACCGCATTTGGTCTTCCGGCAGTTGGTAGCGCGAGGGTGGAGGCGCGCGTAGCACTTGCGACATATCATTTTACGTACGTTGAATTTCTGTGCCAGCGCTACGAGATCAGGTGGTATGACCATTGCACCTTTGCCACCTGGAATAAAAATTACAAAAATGGTAATGTCAATTTCAGAGTTGTCGGGTCAATGGCAAGCACAACTCAACGGGAAAAAGTATGAAAGATGCCTAATTTAAGTTTGAGGGCATATTCATTCATTTTGCTTAGAGGAACTACAAATATAGTACAAGTTTATAATGTTTTTTTTCTAAGAAATATAAATTTTCATTTTTCGGATTTCTTCATATACATATTTGTATTGTAAGTCAATCAATTCAACTCGATTCATGCCAAATTTTATAAACTAAAGGTTCACGGAAAGTACCAAATTTTTTTATACGCGGCAAAGTTCATACAAAACGCAGCAATAACAATGCTTATATGGTTTATTTTTCACGTTCAGTAAGAAATTTATTACTTTCTGTGCTCTAAGAAACCGTAGATGCATAAACGCGCAACTTTGACAATAAATAAATAATCATTCAGGTATTAGACAATTGATATAGTTGATTATGACAATTTCTAATACAAGTTAAACTCAGGTTTGAGTGTCGGTCTGTCAACATTTTTTATATGTTTCAAAATAATACCTTTATGTAATTTATAAACATAGAAAAAGAATGTACGAACTTCGCCGTTGGATGGATAATCTACCTAAAATGAAAGCTCACGTAGTGCTAAAATTAATGTACCAACCTCCAGGAAGGCTGAGAGTAAGGTGTAGAGTCGACTCTCTTTGAATGCTGCATTCAGATAGAGTTCGTCCATTATTCAGTTCCTTGCCTTCAAATATTAATCTTTGATATTCTGGAGAGATGCCTTCTCTTTCGTAAATTTTAGACTTTACATGTTCTACGGTACTAGAAGGTTCAACTGCGAGGACAACGTGACCAGTGAAGGATTTTATGAAAATCTGCATTTTTGATCTGGAATTTAAATTAAATAATCTCAGCTTCACGCTGTGTCCCGCACATGGCCTGGTAGGCAGAGGGAACTTGGGAACCTACTGTTAAGACACTCCGTTCCACTTATGTTCACCACTATGCGCCGAATTTGAGGGATTGCGCGTTGACTGACGGAACTCAACGCAACGCATTGCCTTATTACCAGAGCGAAGAAAACATTGAATATTAAAATAGAAAATATTATATTTAAATAGAAAATATTACTATTATTTCATTTCCTCGAGTGGGGATCGAACCCCCAACTTGTTGGTTACAGTCACACGCTTGTGCCAATACGCCATGAAACGCTTAAATTAAATTATAAAACAAATATAGTATTCTTAAGACCATTATGGCGTAATAGTACCGTGTCTCGCTGTAAGCTGACTGTGGGTTTGATCCATTTAGTTGCCTATTGATATGACCACTTTCTCTGGTAACAAGACATCTCACATGCACATGCAGTGTCTCGAAAATTCGCAATGCTCGAAAAACAGAATGTTTTCACACCAGGTTCCCTTTGCTTAACCAATTAGGTGTAACAACAACAAACAAACAAAACATCAGAGAAATCTTAACTTGTCGTATTTATTTATACAAAATGAAGAATAGAGTGTCTGGACACTATGTTCATATTGCCTACGCTTGAGGGAGGCAACAGTTGCATGATGACATGATGATAATAAAAGGTTTATTGTGCATAGCAATATTAATTTCATAGAAATGACTGTCCTTGCCTTATCATGTTTATCAAAATCGATTAAATGCACTCGTATATTATTGTTAGCATTGTTACCACATTGCACATAGTTCATATTTCAATATATTTCAGTAAATGTAGTATTAAAATGTTAAAAATCTATTGATTGCAGTCGTTACCTTAATATGTTCTAATTACAGAGATGGTCTAGTGTTAAGACACTTTGTTTTCCACTTATCGAATTCAAGAAAATGTAACTCAACGCCGCATTTTGTCTTGTTTTCTTACGAGACAAAAGGCGTTGAGTTCCGCTATTAAATACGCAATGTGCTTATAATTCGGCTGAAAGTGGGGAAGTGACGTGTTTTTATTCCCCGTGGGTTCCCAGGTTCCTTCTGCCTACCCTGCTGTGTAATGCTACAAAAATAATTATATTCATTTCTAGAATTTCCTAATATTGAAATTTCCTATATTTATATGTGTAAGTAACTATCTACTAACCTTATTTTTCGTCCACACACCTTATAATTTTAGTATAACAATTTAATACATAATAGTATAGTCAGTATCTGTAACGCTGTAAAAGCCAAAGTGAGAAGTGTTGAAGTGTGTCACCCTTTTATATATTGAGGAACAAATATCTATATATGTACATTACAGGGTTGAACATTTATTGGTTATTGTTTAACAAAACGTATTAAAAATATAAATGTTTTTGTAGCTCAACGACATTAATGCGATGGTTGCGAATTTGATTTCCGTTTAGAGGAAAAAAAAATAGTATTTTAATTCCGTCGCTCTGGTAACGAGGAAAAGCGGATCATTGTTTTCCGCCATTCTACACGCAATACCTACTCAGATTTCAGCGTAAACTGGGTAATTTAGTGGATTAACACTAGGTTCCCAGGTTCCCTCTATCTATTTTGCTGTATGTGGGATACAGTGTGTAGCTAAAAAAAAAAAATAACCCGCGTCTCTTAATAACTGTCAAATTTATTTTTAAAATTTGTATATTTATACTACAAGAATATTATTTAAAAATGTTAAAAAGTTATTAATTTTATACTTATATAATTATTGTATTAATGGAAAGGAAATGAAATATTTAATATTTTCAAATTGAATTTATTAATGCTTACATTTGTTCGCTCTGATAATAAAGCGAAGCGAGGCGCTAAATACTGGTACAATTACTGGTTACTGGCTTATTTTTTGCTTTCTCTACCCGTTAAAACAAAGGATTTGCCAAATAAGTTTTGCAAACGTTAGTTTCGCTATTGAACAATTTTCTTTATTTTTGTTTGTCTTTATCTTTTTATCTCATAATACTCCGTATATGGTGTTCTTTTCTTTTACTTTATCGGCGTCCGCTGCAGAACCATAGATCTCCTTCATAGACACTAATCGTCCCAATCTTAGTCGGGTCACACGCACTTTGTTAAACTTTCATAATTTTTTTCTTTTTTCTGTAGATCATTAAAGATATATAAATTACGCCAAATTTAGTGGAAAGTGGGGAATGGAACAGAGGAACTAGGTTCCTAAGTTTTTTTCTTTTATTCTTTATTGTACACAATTTACAAAAATTAAATTGCACAAAAGGGATCGTCAAATGGGAAATCTCGTTCCCTCTGCCTATCCTAAAATATGCGGATTACAGTGCTGAACATTTATGAATGTGCCTTTATTGAAGTAGAAATAATGTGTAGAATTTATTACATATCTTTATTAAATAATATAGCAATAATAATGGTAAAAATATTATATTATTATACACAGGCATATGTCACCTATATACGAAACGAGCGACAACCCTGCTCCAAGTTCTAACCTAACACAAACAAACAAATATTATTTTTAAAATTGCATAATATTTTTAGTAAAAATATCTATAATTATTAAAAAAGTAATTTAACGGTTTACAAAGTGTTGATTTTCATAATTTTTTTTACCTGAAAGTTATATCTGAAAATGTTTTTCTGTTTCATAATTATTGCGCAATATTAAACAAGATGGAACATAAACTAGGGAGGATTAACTGTAGTTAAAAGGTAACCTCAGAACTATAATAAATACTAGAAATATAATAAATACTATTTTCTAAAAAATACAGTGAAATTTTATTTATTGTGCAATATTAATTATTTGTCCTGCATTGTTATTACTAACATATATTTAATGCTTTATATGCGTTTATCTGAGCTAAGTGTACAGTATTTTTTTACTTCATGTGTCGGCATATAGTAGGGAAGGCAGAGGGAACCTGATCTTACCTAATAAAACATTCTGTTACTCAATTTTGACTAATTTTGACGTTTCGTGTTGAGTGGCGGTATTCAAGCGCCGCGCTTTGCTTCGTTGCCGTAGCTAGAAAATGAAAATAATTAATTTCCCGAAGGAAATTCGAACATTCCTAGTTAGAAGCTGGTCTTCTGCCTTACACGGCCTCTTTATTTTACATACTTATATAGAATATAAAAATATTTTTTAAAATATATTTAAGATGAGGCTTTAGGCAGAGGGTTCAAAGTCTATTCTATTATATATATATACATAAGCGTGTGGCAGTTACCGACAGATTCTGGGTTCGATCCCCAGTCGAGGAAATGAAATATTTAATATTTTCAATTTAAATATTTGATGTTTCATTTGTTCGATCTGCCATAAGTCAAAACGCGGCATTGAGTTCCGCCACTCCCTCAAATGCGGCGGAAAGTGGGGTACGGAAGTGGAACGGAGTGTCTTAACACTAGGTTCCCGGGTTCCCTCTGCCTACCCTATCTTACTTTTATTTCCTCGACTGGGGATCGAACCTACAACCTACGTTTACTGTCACTGCCCCGTTATGCCCCCTGCGCTACGACAGGCCTCAAAATTAAATTTAATTTACTGCCGAGATTAAAATATAAAATTTTAAAAGAAATTTCGAGATAATTCTACGTAAGCATTTTTTTATTTAAGGTTCTTTAAAACTCCACTTAGTTAATATAATAATATTTTTTTTTAGCTTCACGCTGTATCCCGCTCATGGCAGGGTAGCCAGAAGGAGCTTGGGAACCTAGTGTTAAGACACTCCGTTCCACTTCTGTTCCCCACTTTCCACCGAATTTGAGGCATTGCGTATTGAGTGGCGGAACTCAACGCCGCGCTTTGCCTTAATAGCAGACCAAAGAAATTATGTAAATTGAAAAATATTTAAATTGAAAATATTTCATTTCCTCGAGTGGGGATCGAACCCACAACCTGTCGGTTATAGTCACACGTTCACACGCAGCGCTTGTGCCGCTGTGCCACGACAGGCCTCAACGTACATATTAACAAAATTAGTTTAATTAATTAACTAATTATGTTAATATACCTACGTGCGACTTCTTTTATTTTATCGATATTTAAATTTATTTTGCATATTTCTTTATACTATTGACTGATAAAAGAAAATTTATTAATAAGATATAATAAACAATATTTAATTTTACAATATAAACATATTCAAACATTTCTTTACATTATTATATTATTTGTATAGAAATAGGAAAGAAATAAAACATGAAATAGTCGGTTTTATTTTTATTTATCAAAAATAAAACCTTAAAATATATATGAAAAAAAAAAATAAATACATTAAACTAATATAAATCTAAATATCAATTAAATTATCTAATATTTACAATATTTTATATAATATAAAAATAAAAAAAATATATAAAAAAATAAAATACTACTTTATAATAATTATATACAGATAAAATATACACTGCAACAGATAATATATTAAAATTGTCTAGGCTCCGATAGTGATTTCTTAGGCCGTAAGTCGTTATTGTGCCCGCACTTGTCCTTCCGGCAGTTGGTAGCGCGAGGGTGGAGGCGCGCGTAGCACTTGCGACAGACCATCTTCTTACAATTATACTTCTGAGCCAAAAGCAGTAAATCTGGAGCTAGACGTATCGTACCTTTCCCACCTGTAATTTAGAAAAAATATATATTAGTCAATTACTGATTTAGAATAACTCTATTGACACGGCTTCGTCTGCTTATATTTATTGTTGTATTTTGTTTTTTCTTTATTTTCAGCTTCAAGCTGTATCCTACACATTTCAAGGTAGACAGAGGGAACTTGGGAACTTAGTGTTAAGACACTCCGCTTGATTCTCCACTCTCCACTAAATTTGAGGCATTGTATGTTGAGTGGCGGAACTGAACACCGCGCTTCGCTTTGAACAGATCAAAGAAATGATGTTTTTTTATATATATCTTTACTGATGGGGATCAAATCCAACACCTATCGCGTTTACAGTCATACGCTTACCCCTGCACCACGACAGGCCTTACGACATTGTTATTTTATCGTTAAATTATTTAATTTCTATTAATTCTGATGCTTAGACATATCTTAATTTAAAGTACTTATTACTGGTATAAATGTTTGATCTAAATCTGTACTGTAGCGTTTGCGTGAATATAGAACAAACATCCATCGATCTTCACAAACATCTTTATTTTTAACCATAAGTAAACCCAAAAAAGAAAATATTTTTTTCTTATATACACTAACCTCCTGCTAAACTAAGTGCCAAATGAATAGTAGACTGATTTTGAATGTTATACTGTGATAAATATCCACTTTCAAGGTGTCTACCCTCATGAATAAGCCTTTGTTGTTCAGCGGAAATGCCTTCCCTTGTACAGATCATAGATTTAAGATGTTCGACGGTGTCAGTGGGCTCTGCCTCCAGGGCAATAGTCCCAGTGAGAGTTCTGACGAAGACTTGCATGATGTGGCTGGAAAAATATATGAATAATATTTTACGTATTAAATAAATAAAAAAATAAAGTAGAGAATGGAAGTAAAACGAAGTGTCCTAACACTAGGTTCCCAAGTTCCCTCCCTACCCTGCTATATGCGGGATACAGCATTAAGCTGAAAAAAAATTACGTATTGCACTGCTTTTTTTGCTCTATCGCTTCTATTATCTTGTAGGGTAGCCATATTAAAATTAGCGACAATATATTTTATTTTTCACTATAAATAACCTTTATTTGTATTAAATACTAATATATTATAGAAGATTTTTTGATAAAATTATTAAAAATTTAATAATAATTCGTGTAATTATTATAAATAATATTTTTTATCAAAAAAAAAAGAAAAAGAAATACAGGCACTTACTTTCTAGTTAACAGCTATACTTATTATATATAAAATAAATTTAAAGAACTAATATCACAGTAACGCGGTTGTGCCGCAAGGGCTCGTACTACTAAAATGTTCAAAGTTTCAAACCGTACCGTATTATATAGTAACGAGAGTTGGGCTATGAATCATTATCAGTCAAGGGCTGCCAGGAATTTGAAGAGGTTTTGATATAAAATTAGATTTCATATAGAATAAATTACAAATGCACGGTGTAGAGTTACGTAGAAATGGTTGGAAAGTGGAAAACGGAGTGTCGTCACACTAAATTTCCTATGAATATAGTTCTGGGTGGCAGTTCTTTTCTGCTTCAAGTGAATTAAAAATATATGTAACGTATCAAAGTATTTTTTTTCTATTTAGTATTTGTTTTAAATAATTTTCGGTTGTTATTAATAATTTATTTTTTTAACAAACAATTGAAAAATAAAATAAAAACTATTGTATGTATGTATAGTAATATTAATTATAATACGTGTATATTAATTTCTGAGGAGGCTTATCATATTGCCACTGCACACATTGTGCGTATGTAAATGTTACAGGTTTTAGGTTCGATATCCACTGGAGGAAATGAAATATTTAATATATTTATTCTATATTCTGATAGCGAGGCAAAGCGCGGCGTTGAGTTCCGCCACTTAACATGAAATGCCTAAAATTCGGCGGAAAGTGGGAACCGGAAGTGTCTATAGCAGAGCGTTTTAACACTCTGTTTCGCAATTTCCTCAGCTGCAGGATAAGCTTATTATGCATACATATGAGGGATACAGCTTGAAGCAGAAAAATAAATAAAAAATAATGTAACAATAAACAGCAGTACTAAAATTATAAAGTTTTATCATCACATAATATATATATATATATTTCAAACATATTAATATATCTATTAGTGTAAAAGAAAATGCATCAACGAGCTTATTTTAGCTAGCGACAAAAATAATGTAAGGGACAACCCTAACAAGTTGTCATACATCACTACTGTTATCCTAACTTTAAATATATTATGTAATTTAACAATTTAATTATAAACAATAAATAAATTTATTTATTAAATATTAATTTACTTTCTTACCTTAAAACTAAGCGCCTGATGTAAAAACCGTTTTACAATATTTCAAAATTGTTGCGCAATATTATGGAAAGCATAAAAATATTTATATATACATAAGAATATGTAATATTGGGTCAAAAAAGCTCTTAAGTTCTATAATATATATAAATAAAACAATTCTATAGTAAAAAAATACGTATATAAAAAGTATTATATATATTATGAAATATAATAGTTGTGAAATATAAAGAAATTGGCTTGGTTTTCCTTTAAATAGTTTCGTGAATGCATATTTGAGTTCATTGCGACGCAGTGGCATAGCGTCTGACTGTAAACGCCACGGTTTTGGGTTCGACTCTTATTCGGAGATTTATTATTGTTATCTCTTCGCTCTGGCAATAAGGGAAAGCGCGGCGTTGAGTTCCGCAACTTATATCATAATGTGTTGGAAATTGGGTGAGAAAGAGTGATCCAACACTAGGTTGGCTTTGTCCACTCTGCTAAATGCAGGATACAGTATAAAAATGATCTTGATATACATAACTAACATATATATTATTACTAAATTTAAAAACGTATAAAAATTTGAACGAAGCAGGATTTGAACCTGCGCCTCTTGGAAACCGTCCAAGCGCTCTGACCAGTAAGCCATTCGTTCTCATGAGATGAACCATGAGAACGAATGGCGTGTCTTAACACTAGGTTTTCGGGTTCCCTCCACTTACTCTGCTATGTGTACCAATTATGTGGATACAACGTGAAGCAATTTTTTTTGTTTTTGTGTTTTTTACTCTATTATGAAATAATATTAACCATATGAATAGTATAAAACAGGAGACGGTACTTTAAATTTATCAGAATTAACGTGCTAGTGAGTCATTAATATATATTATATACTATATACTATATTGGTTTACTTCAATGATTCAATCCAAATGCATTATACAAAAACAATAATGACTTTAATAAGGCAAAGCGCGGCGTTGAGCTCCGCCACTCAACACACAAGGCCTCAAATTCGGCGGAAAGTGCGGAACGGAAGTGGAACGGAGTGTCTTGGTTCCCGGGTTCCCTCTGCCTACACTGCCTTGTACGGGATGCAGCGTGAAGCTAAAAAATAATAATAATAACTTTTTCTCGCGACTATATATCTATATATTAAAATTAGACTTATATAAATAAAAAAACATGCTATAAAAGAATTTAAAGAACTATAGTATATTGTTCTTAAAATTCATACATCTTATCTAATATTATTTGTTAAGCAAATTTGAAATTGTTGAGATTTTATAATATATTTTTTTTCTATAATTGTGATATGTATAAAAAATACAATGATTTTTCAGTCATGCATTTTGGGTGCGTCGGTAAAAAAAATATACGATGAAATACTAGGGACGCAACGGATTATTGATATTTATTTTGTTTCCAATTTCATTACTTTTCCCCCATTGCAGGGTAGCCTGTGACATTGCGTGTTGAATGTCAAAACGTAACGTCGTAGTTATTCCTAAAAAAAGTAAGCAAAGCAACAGTCAAATGGCAGTTAGCAGAGCAGGTAAATAAAAATATTATTTCGGATCGAACGACCACCGTCTTATTTACAGACAAATACTGCCACTACGCCACGATGGCCTTAATGAACTATAGATATATATTTTAAACTAGCGACTTATTTACAAAATTATTTTTTTTCTAATAAAATTATCACTTTTAAGACAATATCTAAACATTGAAAACTTTTACCCGATATTTTAACAGTTAAAAATGAAAAAAAAAATAGCAATTTCGTCTTATTAAATATAGATTGACATATCTTTTTTATTTACTAACCGATTTAAATGAAACAAACATTAAATGTTAAGTAAAACAAGTATTTAAATATAATAAGCCGTTTCTGAGACAAACAGAAAAACAAACAAAAGAATTGAAATCACTATTTTTTCCTAAAAAGTTTTTTTTTTAAATATCTTCCATATACAGACAGTGATCAGATACAGATTTATTATATATATAGAGGATATAGAGGATTTATGATCTGAAATTTCAGTAAATGGAGTGAAACGATAAATATAAATTAAATAGCATTACATCTTATAGTTTAGCTCAAATGGCAAAGTTTTAACATTACAAAATTATTGTAGTTTTTAATTAACTAAGTGAAACGACGGAAAGTTGCCTTTTTCTAATAAATATTTTATTATTCACGATAACTTTGCTGAACTAAATTGATGTTATCTTGAGATTAAGTGATATTTTTTGAAATTGACAATAAAAGTATTTGAACATTTTTTTGTTATTTATTTTATATTATATTTCTCAGCTTCACGCTGTATCCCGCATTTGCCAGGGTAGTGTTAGGACATCCCGTTCCTCGCGTGTTGATTGTCGGAATTCAACGCCGCTCCTTGCCTTGTTACCAGAGCGAAGAAATGAAAATTCGTGTTTTTAAATAATTACTATTTATTTAAAAACACGAAATGCTTCAATTCCTCGAGTGAGAATCGAACCCACAACCTATCATGTTTACAGTTACACGAGTATACCTTTGCGCCCCGACATGCCTCAATTTATATTAAACCCTAAGGACTATAAATAAAAAATGCATTTTGATGCTTCCTTGGTGTTTTTTGTCACACTTTATTGCGAGATAGTGCTTGCTATAGGTTTTTCTACAGGCGCTTTATATATATTTTATTTGAGATATATGTATTTAAGTAATACAGTTTAGGGAAGTATAAAAGGAATTATTATTATATGTTTTAGTATTAAGTTGTTTTAAATTGTGGATCAGCGTTTAATTACGAAAACGATGTTTGTGGACTCGACTTTTAGAAGTAGGAATGAATAATTTTCATTTCCTTGCTCTGGTAACAAAAATAAAACCCGGCGTTGAGTTTCGCCACGCAGTACGCTTGTCTAGAAAAATGTAAGAAGGAAACTCTAAGTTCCCATTATGTATGTTATACTGGACGAAGAGTGAAACTGATTTTTTTTAATTCTATATGCTTTTACTCCAAGATTTCAATAAGCTAAGATTGGGTGAGACCGGTATCGAAGAGTTTGTTCTTACTCATTCATCATTCGTAGATGTCTTTTTTTACGGAAATTTTCGAGGAATGCGCAGTCTTTGTGATATCTCAACTGGATATAAGATACTTTTTATTATATAACTTTACGTATTATCTATAACATTAAATACACCACAGTTTAAAAAATAGTGCAAAGCTAAATTTAATAGACAGATTCGAACAAAATAAGCTTCTAAAAAACTTCAGTAAGTTGGTTAAAAGATGTAAAATATATATATATATATATATATATATATATACTCGTATATAGCCATAGGAAACTTAGCAACCTAATGTTAAGACTCTCCGTTTAATTCCCCATTTTCCCCCGAATCTGTGGTATTGCGTGTTAAGTGTAGGAACGCAAATAAAAATTATAAATTTTTAATTACCTCGAGTGGTGATCGAACCCTCAACCTGACTCATATACAGTCACACGCTTAAATGTTTCCAATAAATATTATGATATCAAAAATAGTCATAATTATAATACGATAGTAAACCTTTTAATCTGTTAACACCATTTCGTGAGCGGATAAACGAAAAA